>CM077474.1:2296931-2585284 GCA_039654755.1 Calcarius lapponicus | reverse complement strand
CCTTCCCTTCCCTTCCCTTCCCTTCCCTTCCCTTCCCTTCCCTTCCCTTCCCTTCCCTTCCCTTCCCTTCCCTTCCCTTCCCTTCCCTTTCCTTTTCCCCTCCCAACTTCCACCCATATTTCTATTCTTATTCTTATTCTCATTCTAAATCTCATTCTTATTCTTATTCTTCATTTTTCTTATTCTTCTTATTATTCTCATTCTTCTTTCTTATTCTTATTTATTCTTATTCTGATCCTGATTCTTCATTCTTGTTCTCATTCATACTCTTCATTCTTATTATTCTTTCTGATTCTTATTCTGATTCTGATTCTGATTTTTCATTCTTATTCTCATTCTAATTCTTATTCTTCATCTTATTCTTATTCTTATTCTTATCCTTATTCTTCATTCTTATTAATCTTCTTATTCTCATTCTTCTTTTTTATTCTTATTTATTCTTATTCTGATTTTGATTCTGATTCTTCATTCTTGTTCTCATTCATATTCTTCATTCTTATTCTGATTCTGATTCTGATTCTTATTCTTTCTGATTCTTATTCTGATTCTGATTTTTCTTTCTTATTCTCATTCTAATTCTTATTCTTCATTCTTATTCTAATTCTTATGCTTTATTCTCATTCTCATTCTTTCTGATTCTCATTCTTTGTTCTTATTCTCATTCTTATCGTTATTCTTATCCTTATCGTTATTCTTATCCTTATCCTTACTCTTGTCCTTATTCTTACTGACATTCTTCTTTCCTATTCTTATTTATTCTTGTTCTTGTTCTTGTTCTGGTTGTGATTCTGATTCTGGTTGTGATTCTGATTCCGGTTCTGATTCTGATTCTGGTTCTGATTCTGATTCTGATTCTGATTCTGATTCTGACTCTGACTCTGACTCTTCATTCCCATTCCCATACCCTTATTTCAATTTTCACTCCTATTTTTCCCACTCCCACCCTCCGCGCTCGGGGCCGGCGGGGCAGGGGGAGCCGGGGGGCCGGAGCGGGGCCGCCCGGGGGTGCCGGGGGCAGGGAGGGGTCCCGGGGCACCGTCCCGGGGAGGGTCCCCCGGGCGGGCGCCGGCGCTGCCCCGACCCCGGCATTAACCCCGTGCCCCGGGCGGGCGCCGCCGAGCCCCCCGGGAGGGGCCCCTGCAGCGCCGCCGCTTCTCGGGCCCTCGCAGCCCACCGAGGAAAAAAGGACAATTTGTCCCTTTCCTTCCTTTCTTCCCTCCCTGCGTTTTTCTCTTTTTTTTTTGGTCTGGCTCCAATTTACGGGAGAGAAGGGGTTCGTTTGAATGGGAGGAGGAGGAGGCGGTTAGAGGATGGAAAAGGGGTTACATGGGGGAGAAGAGAGATTTGGGAACAGGAAAGTGGTTAAATGGGGGAAACGATAAAGTGTGGGGACAGAAAAAAGGTTAAAGAGGAAGAAGACAGAATTTGGAGGTAGAAAAGGGGTTAAGTGGGGGAGAAGAGAGAGTTCGGGGATAGATAAAAGGTTAAATGGGGAGAAGACAGAGTTTGGAGATAGGAAAGGGGTTAAGTGGGGGAGAAGAGAGAGTTTGGGGATGGAAAAATGGTTAAATGGGGGAGGAAAATTTGGGGACAGAAAATGGGTTAAACGGGGGAGAAGACAAAGTTTGGGTACAGAAAAGTGGTTAAATGGGGGAAAAGATAAAGTTTGGGGATAGAAAATGGGTTAAATGGGGGGAAAGATAAAGTTTGGGGATAGAAAAAAGGTTAAATTCGGAGAAGACAGAGTTTGGAGATAGAAAACGGGTTAAGTGGGGGAGAATAGAATTTGGGGATGGAAAAGGGGTTAAATGAGGGAGAAGAGGGAGTTTGGGATTAAAAAGGGGGTTAAATGGGGGCAAAAAGAGAGTTTGGGATCAGAAAAATGCTTAAATGGGGGAGAAGACAAAGTTTGGGGATAGAAAAGGGGTTACATGGGGGCAAAAAGAGAGTTTGGGGACAGAAAAATGGTTAAATGGGGGAGAACAAAGAGTTTGGGGATAGAAAAGGGGCCAAATGGGGAGAAGAGAGAGTTTGGGAACAGAAAAGTTGTTAAATGGGGGAAAAGACAAAGTTTGGGATTAGAAAAGGTGTTAAATGGGGGAGAAGACAAAGTTTGGGGATAGAAAAATGGTTAAATGGGGGAGAAGAGAGAGTTTGGGGATAGATGAATTTTACAGCCTGCAGGGAAAAAAGGTGAAATCCCACCAGGCTGGGTTTGGTAGCTTGTGGGGTTTGTCACCACACCCTGTCCTGCAGGAATTGTGTGCAGGGTGGCAGAGGGGTCCCAGGAACCCCGGGTGCTTTGCCACACCAGCCTTGACAGATGTCACTGCAAAATAAAGAGATTTTTACAAAAAAAATAAAAAGAAAAAAAGAAAAAAAAGAACAAGACTCATGGGGATGTGTCTTTGCTGGGCGCTTGCCGCTCCTTTTTACCTCACGCTGGCATTTCCCTTCCATCTTCTGCTCCCCAAACCGCATTTCTGCCAGATCTCATCTATTGAATATATTTTCAATTGCTTTAAGGCTGGGGTTTGCACACAGGGAATTGCATCCCGGAGGATGAGGAGATGTTCTGGCGGGAGGAAGGTGCCCTGGGCCCTAGCAGGGAGGAGGAGCAGGCTGCGGGCGCCCGGCGTTATCCCTGCCCAGGATGCAGGAATGAGGCGCACGCAGGGAAGGAGGGCGGGCTGGCGGCGGCGAAAGCTGATCCTCAACTTTCCATCACTTGAAATTGAAGCGCATGTGCCTATAATGAAATATTTCCTCCCATTTCATGGCAGCTCAGTAATTCCTGATGGCAGGGAGCCTGGGAAAACAGATCCCCCCTGCTCCCACCCACGGCGCCTGACCGCACGGGCAGGACGAACAAGGGCTTCGTTCTGCCGGTGCTTCCCCACCTTCAGCCTCCTCCAAACACAGCCCTTCACCCCCCTTCCCCCTCCTCCTGCCAGGAAAATCCGCATTTCCAAGGGAATTTCAATGCGGGAATTTCCCCCTTCCCCGTCCCCGCACTGCTTTCATTTATTTTGGAATTATGTGGTTTTTCCAGCTCTTCTCAATTTAATTAAACTTTGACCAAAATTCTAAGCAGGGCAAGAGAATAGAAAAGGAGGGATTTGTGCCAGAATAAGCAGAGTAATAATATTAATAATAACAAAAAGCAACAACAGCTTCGTTCTGCCGGTGCTTCCCCACCTTCAGTATCCTCCAAACACAGCCCTTCACCCCTCTTCCCCCTCCTCCAGCCAGGAAAATCCACATTTCCAAGGGAATGTCAATGCGGGAATTTCCCCCTTCCCCGTCCCCAGGGCTGCCACCCCCGGCACTGCTTTCATTTATTTTGGAATTATGTGGTTTTTCCAGCTCTTCTCAATTTAATTAAACTTTGACCAAAATCCTAAGCAGGGCAAGAGAATAGAAAAAGGGGGGTTTTGTGCCAGAATAAGCAGAGTAATAATATTAATAATAACAAAAAGCAACAACAAGCCCTTCAAGCCTTCGGGGCTGGGTTGTGGGAGTTCAGGCTGCTGGGATGAGGCACGGAGGGCACTGGGAGTCCTCAGGCCCCTTTGAAATTCCCCTGACACGGAATCAAAGCAGCCAAGGACAGCAGAAAGCTGCTGGAGCATCAGATTTCAGCTTGGAATGGCATTTTCCTGGGAAAAGACAACCCAAGAACAGAGAAAGTGGCACAGAAATGGGCAGGGATGAGGGTCAGGTTGAAATCCAGCTTGGATTGGGGAGGGAGAGGCTCTGATGGGGAGCTGGGTCCGTTCTTGGGCTGTCCTGGGATGGAGGAATTCAATGGATTGAGGCAAAATTCCAGCAGCAACCACCCTCAGGTCCTGGTTATTTTGTGTCCCTGTTTATTGTGGTGACATCTCAGGACGGGACAAAATTTGGGCTCCACGTCCAGCCCAGTGAGTTCCCGCTCTGCCATCCTGCCAGAGGAAATTCCACTCATTTTCAGGGAATACCAGGACTCATTCTTTCTGTCCTGCCATAGGTCTTGCCGCTTGGATTTACCTCTTTTAACACTCTATTCTCCATTTTTTTAATACAAAAACATTGGTCGGGGCATTTTTTTTTTTAATTAATAGATTTTTGAACTTTTAAAGTAAAATCATCATTTTCTCCTTCCCGCTCTCATTCTGTTCCCTGTAAATTTAATAAAGAGTCAATAAATGTGTAAATTTAATAAAGAGATAATAAATATGTAAATTTAATAGAGAGTCAATAAATATGTTTATTCAGGCTCAGGTCCCGAGATGCTGTGGACAGGATGGAGTTGGGATCACAGAAATTCCTCGGCCAGATAAATGTCCTGTGTAATCCCTGACAGGAGCCAGCCCCAGATGATTCCCAGGATGTGAGGAGGAATCTTCACTCCATCTGCACATGGAATTACCTGCCCACAAAGAAACCGTGCTCCTGCTGCTGATCACTTACTTAAAAAGAGTTTTAAAAGTCCAGAAAGTAAGGGGATTTAATAGTTAATAAAACTGTTATAAAATTCATTATTATTCATTAAAATTATTATTTATTAAAATTATCATTAATTAAAACGAATTTAAATAATTAAAATTAAAACTGTTGTGAAATAAATAAAATAAGGGGATTTAATAGTAAGTAAAATTAACAATTTTATTAATTCTACCCTTTATGGGGTGGAGAGGAAAGGAGCCTCGAGGCTGTGAGTGTCCTGAGGAGGGGAGTGGGTGCCACAGAGGCAACTCCTGAATCCAGAGGCTCTCTGGTGCTTCCACACGTGGGCTTTGCTTTGATTCCCACATTCTGAGCGTGTCCCAGGAGTGGGAGGGAACGTTTGGAGCTCTCCTGCTACCAGGAGTTTGCAATGACCATTACTCATGTCTTGGTACAAAACCGAAACTGGGGGATTTCAGGAAAAATCCAACGGGAAAAATGACTGTACCCAGCATTTCCCGTGGCTGCCTGGGACTGGGGAGGCTCACATTTATTAATGATCTGGTGCTGATTAGAGCTAAGCTTGATTAAAAGATGCTGGGGAAACAAAGCATCACAGATTTGCTGCAGAGCTGAACCAACAGGCTGGGACTGTGTCACAATGCAACACAAAATGAGCAACACTCGCTGAGATGTCCAAGGTAAAAACGGTGCATTTATTTCTGGACTTCAGTATTTATAGAATTCCAAAAGTGGAATTGGAGGATGAAATTGCCACCTCTCCAACCACACTGATCAAACCAACAGTGCATCAATTCTGTCCTCCAGAAAGGAATGCAAAACAATCTTTATATACATGAAAAGTGCATGAGAAACTCCATTACAAAAATGAAAACATCAAAAAGCTTAAAAGACCTTTAGGACAAAGTGACAGGAATGAGCTTGGAGCACAAACTGGGAGCTCTGTCCAGCTCATGAAATCCAACAGGTTTGTGTCTGGGATGCTCCAGGCTCTAGGGATGCCCTGCTTGGTCTTTCTTGAAGTCAAAAAACTGCAATAAAAGGGATTTAGTGGGAGTGTGCTGGGGGAAGCTCCTTTAGGTGACTTTGGTTGGAGAAGATGCTGGTGAGCTCCCTGCCATGAAGAACTTTCCTGCTTCCACTGGAGCTTTCTTTCTGCAGAGCATCCTGAGGGCATCTCCAGGGAGCACCAGCCATGGAACCCCTGCCTCTAAGGAAAAGGAGCTACCTGGCTTTAAGAGCTGCAGGGACTTTGGGAGGGTGGATTTGGGCTGGGTATCAGGAGGAAATTTGTTCCCTGGGAGGGTGAGGAGGTGCCCAGAGCAGCTGTGGCTGCCCCTGGATCCCTGGAAGTGCCCAAGGCCAGGCTGGACATTGGGACAGTGGAAGGTGTCCCTGCCATGGCAGGGGTGGCACTGGGTGGGATTTGGGTCCCTTCCCACCCAAACCATTCCATGATTCCCCATTAGCTCACACAGAGACAGACACACATCAACCGCTGTGTTCAGCTGCATCCCCACCAAGCCACATTAACACCACATCTGGTGGGGTTTTCCACCTAATTTTGGTCCCTCTTCTTTTAGAAACCATTTACAATCCCAAAAGGAGGCAAAGAGCAGCTTCCAAAAAATACTTTTGCCTCCATGGAGCATCTCCCTTTTCCCCTCAGGCTTCAGGGCAGGGTGATGCCACCTCTGTGATATTTCGCCTCACTCCTGTCTCTTCTTCAATACTCCTAAAATTCTCTTCAGGAGAAAAAGTCATGTTCTTTGTCATTTATTTTTCCCGGTTGTTTCCCCATCCACCCCATTTTCAGCCTTCCCAAGCCTGAAGCATCCCTTTATTTGCTGCTTTACTGGAAGAGCTGTTCACATCTATAAACAAAGCTGATTCTTCCTGATGTTATCTTTCTCCATTTTATTGTTTCCGGTTGTTCTGCAGCCTGGACGATGCTTCTGCGGGGACTTTCCAAAGGAGAGAATCCAAAGTGACACCAAATAACATCCAGGAATAAAAGTGGGGGGTGGTTATGAATGCATGACTACCTTTTACTGGAAGAAGTGAAACAGGCAGGAAGAAATTTGGGCTGGTTGGGATCACTGGAGAGTCACCCTGAGGCTGATCAGCTCCTGGTTTTGGGCATTTTGATGGCTCAGGGAGAAAAGGAACCATCACAAAAATGCTCAAAACTCTCCTAAAAAGAACTTTCAAGCCTTAAAATTCACCTGTTGATGGGAATGAGGGAGGGAAGTTCCTCTGTCCTACAAACCCTTTGGTCTGGCACATTTTTCTTCCAGGATCTGCAATTTTCAGGATTTTAAAACCCAATTTGGTTGCACATTGATCCTCCTCAGCCCACTCCTGGGGGGAGGAAATGCCTTCAATCCCTTTGGAATCTTGGAAGCATCCCCCAAATTACAAATCCCTTGGACAACCCTGACAGATTCCGTTACGACCTCCGCGGTAATTTTTTGCTTTCCCATTCCTTCCTCCTCACTCCCCATTTAAGGAAAGTTCATCTGATTCCTGGAGGCTGCACCCACGATTTTCTGAGTCTTTTTAAAACCCTTCCAAACCAAAGAGTTCACATCACTTCCTTATCAGATGGGAGGATTTCCACCAGGATCTGAGGGATGAGAAGTGCTGTAATTCCATGAAGGCAAGAATAAATTGGATTGGGATCTTCTGTAGGATGAGCTCAGGAGTGTCCAAGAAGCAGCTCCAAACCCAAAAAAATCCCTGTTTTATTTTCTCTCTTTCTCCCTGCAGCATCCCAGCTCATCCCACAGCCCCACATGGGAGCCCTGGCTCTGGAATCCTCCCAGTGCCACCAAATCCAACCAGGAAAACCCCTCGAGAAGCAGCAGGTTTGGCATAGCCCTGCAGCCTGCTTTTCCCTTACAGATTTGCCTTCTTTTCCTTTGATTTCTCCACAGGAAAATTGCTCAGATCCTCCAGGAGTGAAGACCAATAAATCTGCCTAAAGCAAGAACGACCAAGCCCTGTAAATAATCCCATTTCTGTAACTGGGAGGATAGAAAAGACACCTTCAGGGTTATAAGATGCTCTCCAGCAACATTTCAGTGTCACATCTGGGCCATTTTTTGGCATTTCTGCTCCTCCTCTGGCAAATTTGGGATTTTTTTGCTTCATATACAGCATCACTTTGTGCATCCACAGCACGGCTTAGAAGTCGTGGCTGGAAAATCTGGTTGGGTTTTGTTGTTGGGCTTAAAATTTTTTCATATTTATGGCTGAGGTTCAAGGGGCAAACAGGATCTGTGTAAATTCTTCCACATGTCATATATCAGCCTAAATTCTGGGATTATCAATAATCCAATTTCACCAAACAATGCGAGTTCTAAAGGTGGGAAGGGAGAAGCAGATTTGGAAGGGGGTTTTGGTTTTGGGTTATGCAAGGTCACTCCAGAACCCACCTGGATGGCAAAAAAGATAAAATCAACCTCAGTTTATGGTTTGGTGGTGGTTTACTTAGGTTCTGACTTGAAGTTTTTTTACCCTCACCCAGTTCCTGAGGCACACAGGAATAAAATATGGAAGGCACGTGTAGGAATGGGGATATTTTCCTGCTGTGGTGGACATAAAATCCCACGTTCACCTGGCCAAGCCAGATCTTCTGCAATCCATTCCCCAGCTGAGATCCTGCTGGTGCAGAGCTATCTCCAAGCCTGCAGGTAAATAAAGCCTTCAAAAGCACCAAATCCAGCTGCTCTTCTTTCCTCACATGCCAGGGCTTTCTTTAATTAAATCCCATCCTGGGAGAGTGGAAACCAGAGTTGTTTCCTGCTTTTGGAGCATTTCAGCCCCGCTTTTCTCAGTCATTTTTTCCCAAAGGCTCCCAGGGCCAGGAGCCAGGTCTTGTCCAGCTCTTCCTGGTGGGAAGGAGATTAAAGATGTGACCCCCCCAGCCAAGGAATGGCCACGTCAGGAGGGCAGGACTGGGACAGGAAAGGGCAGTGATCCTTTTTTCTTGCAGGAAGCCCCTGGGGGAGGCTGGATTTTGAAACCCCACCTCTCCTAGTGCCAGCTATCCCATCCACACCCTTTGAGCACTGCAGGAAAACCCATTTGCCAGGCTTTAGGACCTCTATAAACACATCCCAAATGTGGCTCTGGGTGACAAATGCCCGCGTCAGGCAGCAGCTGCCAAGTGCCAAACTGGCATCCTGTCCCCAGCCAGGCACGTGTGTGAGGCATCCACGCTCCCAGAATTGCTGGACTTTTATGGGCATGGAAAAGGGAGGCTTTAAACACTCCAGATTTCTGTGCATTGGGATGTGTTGGCTCAGAGATCCCCCAGAGGTGCTCTGGAGAGGACACAGAGGGGCTGGCACAAAGCAGAAGCTCCGGGATGTGCCATCCATCATCTTCCCGCTAATGGATCTTCTCCCAGGTCTGTCCTGGTTTGTCCCAAAAATAAATAAATATGGCCTCTAGTTCCAGGTTTGGATCCTTAGGGAATTGTGGCAGTGACAATGATGCTCTGGGTTCCTGTGGAAAACTATAGGAAATTTTTACAGGACAAAGGAAGGGATTCCCAGGAGGAAGTTTCCAATGCTTGGAAAAACCCACATGGCTTTGAGTGGCACCACCTTCCACCAGCCTTGAATCAGCAAAACAAAACCCAAACCACTGCCAAAAAAAGGTGGCAAGGACTTCCGGAAAATGGGGTCACTTTTGATTCCTGCTCCCACCAGAAATAAGAAGGAAAAGCTCTAATTTTTTTTGAACAAAAGCTGAGCACCACTTTGCATCTGGATTTGGATGGGTTTGTGACAAACCTTAGAACACACAGACTACCAGAAATCTCCTTTGCACATCTCAGCCTCTCTTCCCTAAGGAATCCCATGGCTGCAGAGCTGTGCCTGCTCTCTTTGAAGGGAACAGCAAAACTTGCATTGACAGAAACAAACCCGAGCCCATGAAGTGCAGACTCTCACAGGAAAGCCCATGTGCAGTTCTCTGTGCTCTCCCAGCCAAAATCCCTTCAGCACGCACCTGCTTTCTGTTTGTTTTGGTGAAAACAGGGAGAAGCTCTGGCTCTGCTGAAAAACAGTCCTGATTTCTTTAAAAAAAAATAAAATTAAAAAAAGTTCAAGAAAAGCATCACTTGCTGATTTATCCCTCCTCCTTTGGGTTTCGGTGGGGTGTCTGTGAAACCCTCTGGTGGAGCCAGCTCCATTCATTGCCAGCATTGTGCTTGGCCCCGTGAAGGTCCTGCCTGCTTTGTTTGTTCCTCTGAGTCACCTCACAAACATCCCAGCACAAGGTCCAGAGACTTACAGGGAGCACAGAGAAGCCAAAATCACCAGATGGAGCAAAGCACATCTTAAGGGGATGACATTTGGCATGAGAAGCAGAAGAGAATCAGGGTTTGGTTTGATCTGCCCCAAATTATCTCACCGCTTCTCCGCAGGAAATTGTTGAGGTTGAACCAAAATCAGGATCAAGTTTTAGATCATTTTCTCTTTACACATTCTTTCAGGACCCCACATCTCTCAGTATGCAACCTATTAATTACAAATCCATACACACACTCACATCCCATCTGATTATTTGGGCTGCAGCTGACCCTGCAGAGGGAAGCAGATGAAAGCAATAATCAGTTCATTCAGCTACAAAGAGAAAATTAAAAAAAAAAAAAAAGGAATCAAAGCTAGATAAACATATCCTGTTCTCATGGAAAACAACAACAAAAAGGGCTGAACTGGCAGGGGAATTAACAGAGCTCTTCCACACCTCTGTCAAAATGGGATGCTGGAATCTGTGGATGGCAGAGGATGCTGAGTGGGGACCACGATGTCCCTGCTGTCCCCTGGGACCTGAGGGAGCCAGAGGATCCCAGCCTGGTGCTGGCAAGGCTAATTTGGCTAATTTGGGTAATTACTGGGGCTGTTTTGTGCCTGGTGGGAGCTGTCAGCCCTCAGGCTCAGGCTGTCGATGCTGGAGCCTTCCAGAAAGCTCTGATGGCTTTTCCTGGCAGAGCAGGGCAGGGCTGTTCCCAAAATGCCTCTTTGAAGATGGAGACATCACATCCCCAGCATCCCAGGGCTCCCTTCTCACTCCTGCCCTCATCCAAGATAGGAGGAGAAACAGGAAAAAAAGGAAGAGGATGGAACTTTCTGGGAAAATCCTGACTTAATGATTTTTTCTGATGGATGGAGATGCTTCACTAAAGACAATTCACAGCACTCACGCCAGACCAAGGAGAGTTTCTATTTGTTTTAGACAAATCCAACAAAATCAAGTTGGTGTAAGAATTCCAGCCTTTTCCATGCTCCACAGAGCTATGAATTAGATCTGTGGGGTTTTTTTTGTCATATTGTGATACTTAAAATTATTATTGTTACTGTGATTTAAGCTGATTATTAAAACAACCAGGGATGTTATAGTGCTAAACCTTTAGTGCTTGAGGGGCAGACCACAATTCCCACTCATCTGGGGGGCCACAAAAATGTCATTTCACCTGGAAAAATAAATTATTGTGGTGGATTTAGCTGCCTGTCATCCAAAAAAAAAAAAAAGAAATAACTACAAGGGGACCACCTGAGAGCTGGGAAAATCCAAAGTTTTGCTAAGGAAGAGGAATTCCCAGCAGCTGCAGAGCTGGGCAAACACACTTTGGAATTACGTGCAGAAATGACTGCAGAGAGATGTTATTAAGCTGAAAACTGTTCTCACCATGAATTCCAGGGAATGCAGGAGAGCCTGCAAGGGAAGAGCTGAGGACAGCACATATCCCATTACATTTACAACCACCCAGATTCAATTTTGAGCTCAACACAAAACCCACAAAGAGAAGCCAGGAAAAACGAGCCTTTTCGAATCAAGAGAAAGGGACAAATTTCAAATAAAATGCCTGCACCTCCAGTAAAATCCCAAATTAAGCAACAGCCTCATGCTCTGGGAAGTTATTTCCCCTTCAGTCATCTACACATGGCCCCCACTGAGCTGCCTCACTTTAGTCTGGGATCAGGTTCATAAAATCCAACGTTTGCAGCAAAATCCACTGGAATTGCACGCAGCTCATGGAAGCAGGGCTGGATCACAGCTCCTGCCACAAACTGCTGCTTCCAGCAGCTTTTTTTTATTCTGCAGCAACTTTTCCAAGGACAAGCCTTGACGCTGTGCAGGAGGCAATGGCAGTGGGAGATGCTTTCTGTCACAGGGGAGCAAAAACGAGAGGTTGTGGGCAGGGGGCAGAGCCAGCAGAGCTCCAAGAGGCTCTGTTTGGATGATGTTTTCATGCCTTGCAGGAATCCTGACATGAATCAGGGCTGGAGCACGCTGGGGGTTGTGGGGATACCTGGCAGGAGTCTGTCCCTGCCACAGTTGATGGTGCAGAAATGAATGTGGTGAACGGCGCAGCTGCGCATGGCTGGACCTGCAGATCTGTGTTTGGGGGTGATATGGACCCCCAGTGTGGAGAAATAATTCCCTGACCTTGATATTTTCCAAATTTTGGAGTTTAAAAATTTTGAAGACAAAATTTTGAAGTTTAAAAAAGAAGATGCACTTCACCTTCTTCAGGCAGGTCCAGCAGAAGAGAAACCCATTTTTGGCCAGGAAACTCCAATCCTGCAGGAATCCCACATGAGGGAACCAACAGTGCTTTCAAATCTGGCTTAGAGAGAGTCACCACAACCATTCCCATGGACCAGAACATTCCTGGGTATTTCACACTGCAATGTGTGAAATTTTCTAATTTAAATTTAAATAAAACGTGTGAAAAATTGATATTTGGGGGGACAAGAAGGCAGCAACATTTTGGGGTCAAAACCCCATCAAATTGATAATTTCTCTTTGAGCCTGCTTGGGGATGAGATGCACAACAGCAAGGAAACATTTTCAGTCTGGACTGTCAAGGATGGAAGGATGTTTGTGGTGAGGGAGAAATCTGCCACCCACTGCTGCTGCTTTGGAGTCCAATTTCTGTGGTCCCACTTTATTCAGTGACTGAAAGACACCAACACAAAAACAAATTCCAAGCTATAAAGTGGGATTTCCAGATAATGCATTATTCCTTAAGGGAAGAAAAATAAAACAACCAAAAAAAAACCCATTTGATGGCTCTCTTTCCCTGCTTCATTGACCTTTTCATATTTTCCAGCATTTTTGCGGGGTTTTTTATGATTTGCAGTGATTACTGGGAAGACCCCAATCCTCTTAGCTGTCCTCACGTACATCCACACAGGATCAGCCCCTCATCCAGTAGCACCACAGGCCTGAAACAAAACAAAACCAAAAGCAAAGCTCGTTGCCAGCGATACAAAACCTCAAAGTCTCGTCTCAAGGATTGGTTCAGCCACCAAAAATTTGGATTCTGGCTTATACAAACCAGCCAAATGACTCCTGAATTTGTGAAAGTCAGCTGGAGTTTCTGGAACTCTTGGAAGGAAGAAAGGATGGAGACATTTGGCCTTTTTTTTTTTTTCTGTAATTTTCCATGGTCTCAGACTGATGGCAGTGGGCTGGGGTGGAGGAGCTGCAGAGCAGCAGCTTTGGGAGATGATCCAAGACCCTGCACGGCAGTGGCAGGAGCTGCAGGAGAGTCAATGCTCTCCTTTCCCTGTCTTCCCAAGCCTTCACCCTTCATTTAGGTCAAAAAAGAGGAGGATGTGCCAAGGTTTGGTGCAGTTTGGGAGCTCAGGTGTGATTTGATTTATGTTTTACAAATATCCCAAAGTCACCGTGCTGCCCTCCAAACCCAGCACTGCCATATCCTATCCAAAACTCACACTGGTCCTCACACCCAAAAAACCCGTGCAAGGAGCACGACCCAAACTCTGATCTCACCTACATGAGCTGTGAATTATAAGAATTACAAGGTCTCCTTCTTTCCCCTACAGATCCCCCACTGCTGGGGAAGATGAAAGAGGAAAGCCTTATAAATATCATTGTCTGGCAAAAGATTTTGAGAATATGGAAACTATAAGTGAGATTGAAATGAAAGCAAGCTTTGAGATCCTTTAGCTACTGAACAATGGGAAAACAATGGCATGGCTGGCTAAAGGTGATCCCCTTTTGGTGAAACAACACTCTCTGCTTGCAGACAGCTCCAAGGGTCAGAGCAGACCCTGCTAGCTTGGCAGAAGGTGTCCAAAAAGGAGTTTTTAGGGTTTAAAATATAACACAGTGTGGTAATGTGATAATTCTTATAACTTTATGGAAACGCTGTAGGATTTGTATCTTGTACTAAATTGGTTAGTGAGAATCAGAATATTCAACACAGAAGATGATTTATTGTATTGTAACAGGAACCTTGCTCTCTTAGCTCTTGCCTTTTACTCTCTTACCCTTTTTACTCCTCTTACACTCTTGCCTCTTACCCCTCTTACCCCTTTTACTCTCTTATGCTTTTGCTCTCTTGCCCTTTTGCTCTCTTACCCTCTCGTCCTCTCTACCCTCTCTTCTCTCGGGCCTGCTCTGAGCTGTGGCTGGCAGCTCCCAGCAGGGCCCTGCACCCAGGCCCTTTGTAATGAACCCCAAATCCCAAAAGGCCGCTGCACCCAGGCCCTGTGCAATGAACCCCAAGTTCCAGCAGGGCCCTGCACCCAGGCCCTTTGCAATGAACCCCAAATTCCAACAGGGCCCTGCACCCAGGCCCTGTGCAATGAACCCCAAGTTCCAAAAGGCCCCTGCACCCAGGCCCTGTGCAATAAACCCCAAGTTCCAGCAGTGCCCTGCACCCAGGCCCTTTGCAATGAACCGCAAGTTCCAGCAGGCCCCTGCACCCAGGCCCTTTGCAATGAACCCCAGGTTCCAAAAGGCCCCTGCACCCAGGCCCTCTGCAATGATCCCAAGTTCCAGCAGGCCCCTGCACCCAGGCCCTTTGCAATGAACCCCAGGTTCCAGCAGGCTCCTGCACCCAGGCCCTGTGCAATGAACCCCAGGTTCCAGCAGGCTCCTGCACCCAGGCCCTGTGCAATGAACCCCAAATTCCAGCAGTGCCCTGCACCCAGGCCCTTTGCAATGAACCCCAAGTTCCAAAAGGCCCCTGCACCCAGGCCCTGTGCAATGAACCCCAAGTTCCACGACCGGGCTCCAGAGATCTCTCGTCTCCATCCATCCCAACCGTGCTACCCCCGGACGCTCCTACACCCCACGCCCCGCTTTGCCTGAGCACTTTGAAGCCTCTTTTATTCTCCTTTTTCTCATGGAAAAAAGAGGCCACTCCATGGCCGCATGCTCAGCGTGCTCAGAGCAGGCTGTGTGCTGGCTCAGGGCAGAATTGCTCAGTGGGAATTAGGAGGATTGTGAGAGCACTCCCACATGCTGGGAGCAGCCCTGCCTTCCCGAGGCCTGCATGAGGCTCCTGCCCACTGGATCCGTGTGTTCCTGGGGATGACGTATCGTGTTACTAATTCCCCTAATTGCATGTCTGGGCTAAAAACAGGCTGAGTTTTCCTAAGAAGTTACATTCTTAATAACATTACTTCAAGCGCTGCGGTAAACCCGAGTCGATTTTTCAGCCACGCACGTAGGTTATAAATCAGGGGAGAGATGCAGATAGTGTTTACCTTAAGCTTGTTTATCTGCCTCTGCCACTCATTTGTTCTGGGGTTTGCCAAGATGCAGCAACACAAGATAGAGAGACTGGAAGGGATTCAAGCTTTCCTTCTCCAGGCTCCTACTGCGTGGAGCCTTTCCAGGAGCGCAATGCCCCGAAGTAACCACACACAAAACTCTTTTTCCCAAAGAAATTCCAGCAGGGAAACGCACAGCTGGATGGAGATTTCCCTTCTTCTCAATACCCCAGACACTGTGCCTTGTTGGGGCAGATTTGCTCTCGAGTGAGTGTGCATTTGAAGAGGAAAGATCCTCAGGGAAATCTTGGATGCGGGACAGCCCTTACAGATGCGCCTCTTTCAGGGATGCACGGCCCTGCCGTGATGTCTTTTGATAACTCAGAGATTATTTTGGGCTCCAGCTTTGTTGTCTCGCTCGGAACAACTCCCTGGAGACCCTCAGGAGATGGTGCAGAGTGCAGGAGGTGAGGAACACGAGCTGCCCCTGAGCAGCCACACTGGCTCCATCTCTTCCCATGGGGACCAGCAGGACAGTGTGGGGCTGAGTCACCAGAGAGGAGGACACGGCCCTGGCCCTGCACAGCAAGATGTGCCCAGGCACTTGACCCAGAAGTGAAGCAATCTGGAAGGTGGAATTTTTTGAGGGGAGTGGCCGTTGGGTTTTTTTGTTTTTTGTTTTTTGTTTTTTGTTTTTTGTTTTTGTTTTTTTTTGTGATTTTTTTAATTTTTTTTTTTTTTTTAGCCATGAATATCAATCCTGCAATTTTCACTGGGGTCAGGAAATGACACACATGTGCATTGTTGCCACCTCCAGAAAGGAGAGGGGAGGCTGCCTTTGGCCATGGCCCAGCAGCAGTGAACATGCACTTTTGGGACGAGCATGAGCTCACCATGGAAAGGCCACTTGCAGAGGGAAGAGAATTGTTCTCCTCCTTTTAACGTCAACATCTTCCCTGGAGCACCAGGAAAATGTGGAAACACAGACAAACTCTCCTTTGGAAACGTAGAAAGTTGGAGGAAAACCCTGCCCAGCAGGCAGCCAGAGCAGGGGTGGATTTTTGTGGGAGATTTTCATGAAGAGTTGTCCCTTATTGTCCCCATTTCCCTTTCCCCACCAGCAGCAGTTTGGGATGGTTAGCAATACCCGAGGTCAATTCTCTGATGGATTCAGGAAGAATTTCGCCTCAGAAAGGGCTGTTAAACATTGGAATGGTCTTCCCAGGGAGGTGATGGACTCCCTGGATATGTTCAGGGACGGCCTGGCTGTGGCACTCAGTGAGCTGGGATGGTTTGGGATGGGTCACAGGCTGGATTTGAGCATTCCCCATTCCAGTGGCTGCTCTTCCTTCCTCACATCTGCATCCACCTCTGCTGGGCTCCGCCAACAGAGCCAACCTGCCAATTTGTCGCACATGTATTTATCCAGAATTTTTTTTTTTCTTCTCTTAGCTTAGGGGGCAGCAGGGGAATGAAGGAAAATACTCAGCTTTGGGATATTTGAATTGCATTTGAAGGTGTGATGGCCCTGGAGCAGCCACTGCCGTGCCAGAGGAAAGAGCTTGTTGCAACACAGGGGAGGAAAGATGTGTGCATCACTTCCCAGCAGTAAATGCTTTTCCTCTCCTGGGCCCTGGACACTTCAAGCCTGGAAAAAGTGGATTTTTACTATTTTAAAGTGGTGAAATTATGATACTTTGTGTTTTCAGAGGTCACTCATAAACCCGACCCTACAATTTTCCATCTCCCTTCATTTACGCCGTCCCACTTAAATTACCAAATTATCAACAAAAATTCTTTCAAGGCAATTTTTTGTCATCAAGATCATGACAGGGCAAAGGACTAATTATGAGCAAGTCTCAATGAGTCCTTTTCCACCCCACACACAGCTGGAGCAGTGACAGGGACATGTTTGCATCTCACTGTTGCTTTGCTGTGAATAATAGATTTCCTGTTTGCCAGGACTGATGAGCTGGAGAAAATAATGACAATTAAAAAAAAATATGTATTAGATGACTGGCCAGAAACACAGTGTAATGTACTTTTTAAAGAGAGTGAGCTTGAGTGGTAAATAAAATTGGAGCCCAGACTGGCTGTTGTTTATGTCAGAGCCAAGTGAGTTCAGCTCTGGAAAACATCCAGGGGACCTTTCCTGCTTGGGAGAGGAATGACAGGGAGGGTTGGATGAGATTTTCCCTCACACAGGTAAAGAGGGTGAGGCTGGATGCAGGGAGCACCTCCTGCTTCATGCTGAGTTGACTGGGGGCCAGATCCAGCAAAAACCTAGATATTTTTAGGATGATTATGTCTGTCTCCACACCCAATAAAAAAAGGACAACCAAGCTCTTGCATTGATCCCTACAGAGAAATCCGAGCTCTGTTCCTCATTAACCAATCCTCTCTGACAACTCAGATGAAAACTGGAGACCTCAGCATCTCCATGTGGCCCTTCAGATTTAAACTTTCTTCCCCAAAGGAGGAGCTCTGGATGCTGCTGGAGCAGTGTCATCCCACTCCTCCAGACCCAGCTGGTTTGCTGTGCTCCACACCAACCTCTGAGGTGTTCTCCTCTTCTTCCTCGATTGCTCAGTGCACATTTTTGTGGGCTAAATTAATGCATTTTTGGAAGTTGACAGCTCATTTACAGCCTCAGATGGTCAAAACCAAGGAATTTCTCTTGGCCTTGGGTTGCATTTTGTGGGCATTCCATGAAATTGTTGCCGTGGGAGAGAGTTTCCCTCCACCACAGACCTGATCTTTGCTGAGCTCAGTCAGGCAACCCCAAAAAATTCTGCAGGACACTCATCCCATGTGCCCTTAATTAATGACATGCATTTTTAATGAATCAGGCACCCCCCCCCCCCCATTCCCAATTCTCTTTCTTTCTCTCTCCAAGCCCTGGGATGATTTTCCAGCCATGACCAAGGGCAGGGTGAAGTGGCAGAGGTGACACCAGCAAAGGGGTGGCAAAGTAAGAAAATTCACCTGTCCCACCAAATTTACCTGAAAATTTACCTGTCCCAGCCCTCAGCCTTCCTCAGGCACTGCTGGGAGCAGCTGGGCTGTGGCACCTCCTAAAACACAGAGGAAATATTGATAGCAGATGGGCAACTCTGGGAAGGATTTTGTGGGCTGGAGGTGCTTCCTGGAAGTCCAGAGTGTCTTCCTCATTTCCCTGACTCCTATTCTAAATTAAGAGATGCTAAACCCTAAGAGAAATCCTCCTACTCGCAATTTTAGGGTTCTAAAATAAAAGATGCTAAGCCCTAGAAGAAATCCTCCTGCTCACAATTTTAGGGGTTTTTTTCCCCTTCCTGCTCACCTGGCTTCCTCTGTGCTCCCATTCCTAAATTCACCTGATTTTTCCAGCTCCAGAGCTGAATTCCTCTCTTTGAGGTTTGGAGGTGTCTTTCCCTTCTTTGTAATATTTTTCTCCCTGTTGAACAACAATTTCTGATACCTGAGGTCTTCCTAAAAATCCCTGCTCATCCTGAGACCCTCGGCCATCCTATAAATACAGCAGAGACTTCCTGTCTAACTCTACTTTTAATCAGGGTTTCACAATATTTAATAAAAGAGTTTTGGTTTTGGTTTGTTGTTTTTTTTTTTTTTTTCCTGCAAGTGGGAGCACTGGGATAGCAAATGCAGGAGATAACTTTGGAGTGGGAGGTCAGATATTTTATCAAACTCAATCTGGTAGACACTGAACAAAACTCAAATGGTTTAAAGGTTCAGAACCCTTCAAACTCCTTCTTTTTTTTTCCAAGTCACGGCAGAGAAAAAGAGCCATTTGTTAGAAAAACAGTGTCAGGGAAGGTCCATGTGGCATTTGCCAATGTTACATCATCAAAGCTAAATCTCTGACAGATCTGTAAACAGCAACTTTTCATAGAGATGTCGGCAGAGCCTCGAGCTCGTGCCTTTCAGCACAGTGTTCCTGCCTCTGCAGACAGGACAAAATGCACGGAAAAGGATCAAACCTCCCCACACTTTCCCTGCTCTTTACATGTTTGGAATTTACATCATAAAACTGAGGTTTTCCTTTAAAATCAGAATAAGGTACTCCAGCCTAGGGCAGGTTGCACAGTGAGGGGGTGAGTGCTCCTCCATCCCAGATCTTGGGCAGCAGGCTGGGATTTGGCTGGGAAAGGTGATCCCCAATTCCAAAATAATGTGCTGGGAATCCTCAGGGAGCATCCAGGATATGAGGGTTGAAAAGTCACCTCTGTCCTCAGTGCTCTCAGGGGCAGAGGTTGCAGTGAGGGGCTGGGGAGATGTGAAAGTGAATTAAAGCCCCCATTACCTCCCCAGGATTCTCCAAAACCTCTTCCAACCCTTCATGGGCCCAAAGCAGTCCTGCTGAGGAGGGCAGGGCTTGGCTTGTTCTGCTTATCAAAGGATCAGGTGCATTTTAATTTGAATAAACAAGAGCTTAAGATATTACAAAACCCTTCCAGGAAGCTGAGTATGAGCAGCTTACATTTATTTTCTGTTTTTCTTCCCTACCAGTCTGATTTCTCTGCCCATCTTCTGTGTTGTCTCTTTTAAATATGAATTAAAATAAATCCTTCCACTCCAAGCTTTGACTCCAGACCCAATATCTAAACACATCTCATATGAACCTGCACTGCAGTTAAAGAGATTTGCTGAAAACACAAATTTCTGACATCTTTCTGAATTTTTGCTGCTGTTTTTCCTCTCTGTGGGACACGCACTCCACTTGCTCTCAAGAGGAAAAGAGATTTTATTCCATTTTTTTTTCTTTCAGAATAATCTCAGCTCCCACTGATTTGCAGAGGAACCCAAAGGATGTGCTGATGCCTCCCAGGGCTGTGCCCACCATCCCCAGGATGATTTTCCAGGAGATGGAGAGACCATGTGAGACACCCTGCTGGAGCTGCTGCTGAAGTGACAGCCCCTCCACAACAGCAGATTTTCACTTCATCCATATTTATAGCAAAATGGAAACAAAATGTGCTTTAAAGTAAACAACAGAATTTCCAGAGCCAGGCTGATGTTCTGGCTTTGGTAAATTCCCAACCAAAGCTTTTCACACTGGGAGCAACCAAGGAAAGGTAAAGCAGGGAGATAGAAATTCCAGCCTGACTGAAGGCAGTGAGAAAATGGTCACTGATTTCTTTTTTTTTTTGCCCAAAAACCTCTATAAAAAACTCTATAAATTGGGAAATAAGAATAAGAATAAGAATAAGAATAAGAATAAGAATAAGAATAAGAATAAGAATAAGAATAAGAATAATTAGGGAGCTAAAAGAAGGGAGCAAAGCTGGTGGATTCCCTTGGTGGCACAAAAAGCCTGGGGATAAAACAACCCACAACAACATCTATTAAACACTGCAAAAATTGAAACTGAGCTACACAGCAAAACTTGATGTCAGGATGAACCACACACTTAAAGAGTTTGCATCCTTATTTTATTTGCACAAGCTCAAGAAGGGACAGCTTGCCCCGGCGAGCATTTGCAGAAGAACAGATTTACCCAAACCCGGTTAAATCAACAGCAGGCAAGCGTCATCACAGAGGGCTCTTGGGTTTTTCCCTGGCGTCACAGGAGGAAGGTGAGGGAGCAGATGTGACCACAAAGTGTGTCATCGGGGCTGTTTGGCCAGGGTGGCTGCAGGAATTCAGTGAGGCATCCCAAGGAAAGAGGGTCCAAGCCGTGGGAAGAGCCAAGGGTCCGTCCTGTGAGGAGCAGCTGAGGGAGAAAGGAGCATCAGAGGGGACTTTATTGGTCTCCACAGATCCATGACAGGAGGGGACAGCTGGGGGAGGTTGGGCTCTGCTCCAGGAACAGGGACAGGAGCAGAGGGAACGGCCTCAGGCTGGGCCAGGGCAGGCTCAGCTCGGACATCAGCAGGAATTTCCCCATGGAAAGTGGGGTCAGGGATGGGAACTGCCCAGGGAGGGTTGCAGTGCCCATCCCTGGAGGTGTCCCGGGAATTCCTGAGGTGGCACTCGGTGCTCTGGGTTGGGGACAGGCTGGGGATGGGGCACAGGTTGGACTTGATCACCTTGGAGGTCTTTTCCGAGCTCAGTGATCCTGGGATTCTAAGAACTAAGGGCAAAACTGAGAAGCTGGCTTGTTGGCCCAAGGAAATGTCCCCTCTGGCCACCAGCAGGAACCCAGCAATCTGACTGGGGCAGGGATGATAAAAGAAACATTTCCCCTGGACAAAATAGAATCTGCTTTGCCCAGGTTTGGATAATAATGTGGATAACACTTTGGACTCTCCTTGAGGCTCCCATGAGAGGCTCTCACCAGGCTTCCCAAACATTTATCCTCTGGTCACACAGGAGGCTCCCATCCCATGTCTGTCCCACATCTTGGAGAAGGAGAAACTGCTGCAGACAGCTCAAGGCTCTGGACAATGATCCAAGCAGGACTGAGTTCCCTCAGAACTGTATTTGAGTCCAAGGAAGCGTCAGGAATTACCAAAATCACCTCAGAGCTCAGTTGATTGACAGCGCTGGTGACTCAGGCCACAGAGAGTCCCTGTGTGAGCACGTGTGGGGTGTGACCTGGACACCTGAGCATTGTTTTGGAAGACACCTGGGTGGCTCCTTGATATCTGAGAAATGTGAAGGTCCTCACTGGGAAGGACCCAAAACACTCCTTTGGTTTCCAATCTTGTGTGACCACAACAAACTCCTTCCTCATTCTGCTCAGGAGGTGGAAATTTTCCTTGCAAACCCCTGTGCCTATAAATGCCAAGGAAGCCAGGAGAAAAGTAATAGCAATGATAAAAATAAATTAGCAATTATGCAAATATGCAGGGGGGTGACCACCTGTGACACCTGCAGAGGGTGCTGGGGGTGATGTCCTGACCCAGGGCTGGGATCTCCAGGAATCATCTCCCCTCGGTGTCACGACTCCCCCTTCTTACTCATCCCTCTGACGCCCCAACACATCCCGGATTTTCCAGCGTGGCTTCACATGGACTGTGGGCTGGACACAGGGAAAGCCAACACATCCATGACCCCAAACATCATCTCCACGTGCTGCCCTGCTGCAGGGTTTGGGGAGCATGACTCAGGCCCTGAGCCTGCCAGCTTGTGAGGATGAGCAGATCCACCATATCTGAAGGTCAGCCATGAGGAATCAGCCACAGCCTGGTTCCACATTCTGGGGGCAGCTGCTCTGAGCCATCCAGGCCCATCCCAACCCAAAGGAAACCCATCTTCATCCCCAGCTCCTCCCAAGCTTTGCAGGTTCTCCCTCCCCAGCAGCATCTTTGCTCCATGAATTATCCTGGGCTCCCTCTCTGCCTTCGACTCCGGCCAGCCAAGCTCCAGGGCACGCTAAATTCAGCCCCACATTTATTATCCTAAAAAATGTGGGAAATAGGAAGGGTTGTAATTTCCCAAATTACTTTTCTTCTCGCTAACAGAAGCTGGCAGCAAATATATTTCAAATGTAAATATTTAAATACTTACTTGCAAGCACAATTACCTTTTTTTTGTCCGTGACTTGTTTCATTCAGAAGCTAAAAATACTTCCTCAGGAAACAAATGTCTACGCTAGATTTTGGGGAGAAATTTAAAATCTCTGACTTAATAATTTTACCAAGAGTTAATTATCTCAACGGTTAATAATTCTAAGAGTGTTTTTCCTGCTTTTTGGAAATCAGAAAACATGTGGATATGAAATTGCAAAAATGTTGCAGTGTCCAAAAAGGACAATACTTGTTTATAACAGCCAGATTAACGTGGTGAGGTTCATTTAGCCTTCAGCTTTTCCTTGGCTCCTTCTGAGCATGGAATCATTCCCCTGAATGCCTGAGAAGTGAGCAGGCTTCAACGTTTTTATTTATTTGGATGAGCACAAAGTGAGGGGAAAAAAGTTCCTGCCTGCTCTCGAGGCGGAGAAATCGCTGTCGCTCCTTTCCCCCGCGCCGGCCGTAAAATGTACAGAAATGTAAAGCAATAAAAATTTTATGAGGGGTTGTTTTTATAATGTTTACCAACCTCCTGCCTCTCTGACGCTTTCCAGAAGATAGGATTTTAATAGGGCTTCTTTCAGTGCATAAGGAAAAATCCCAATTTTAGGGGGTTTTCAGCACAGTGGTTTTTCAGCATCTGCTCCCCAAATTTTTTCCTCTGTCTCTTTGGCTTCACTGTGAGCTTTTGGTCGTGGAAATTTAAAATATAATATAGATAAGAAACAGTATGTAGGTGTAAAATACAAGGGACCTGCAAAATATAATGTAAAATATAATGCAGATGTAAAACATTACATAGATATGAAAGATGATGTAGATATAAATTATAATGTAGATAAAAAATACTATTTAGTTGTCAAATGTAGATGTGAAATATAATGTAAATAGAAAATACAACGTAGATAGAAAATACAGTGTGGATGTAAAATATAATTAAGATGTAAACATAATGTAGATGTAAAATGACATGCAGAGATAAAATGCAACATAAATTTTAGATGTCACATCTAAAAAGGTGTAAAAGATCTTTACATTTCATCGACAATTAGGAAGCTTTAATTGGGGAAATAAATGCTTGGAAAGCATTTCTAAGAAAGTAAAGAAATAATTAAAATTACTAATTTTGCTGCTGATGTGAACAAATCACAAAGCCACACAAGCTTGACTCTGAAAATTTCTTTGAGCAGCAATTTTTTTTTTTTTTAATCCCATTATTGTGAATGACCTCCCGGATTTCTCCGAAGGTACCAAATCCATCTTGTGCTGTCTCTGCAGGGGCAGAGGATCTCTCCTTTTCATACAAGAGCTGTTTATTAGCCCGAGGTTGATCCCTGATTTATCCATGTGGATTTCCAAAGCTCCGTGGGCTGGGTGCGCGGCGAGCCCTGTGCCTGTCGTATGTTCCCTCTGACGTGTTTACAAGAGTTTTGATTTACACCTTCCAGGTGTTTCTCTTGGAAAATATCCCTGCCTTTGGTTTACACATTTTTCCAATATGTTTGTGGTCATCAGCAAACTCCCCCATTTGTTACAGGGGATGTGCCAGGAATAAGGGGGTGTAATTTTTATCTGGAACTCGCTGGCAAAATTTGGATTTTAAAAAGAACCAGGTAATTTGTTGACAGAATTAATAAAATTCCCCAAATCCATATTTTAGATTAAATTAGGAGGTTTTTGCTCAGAGACTGGGTGTCAATCTCGTGTTTGTGGTGCACTTTTCTTGATGCAAAGCAGACAGTATTTAACCTAAAATGGGGGTTAAACATCTTTTGTAGTTTTGGTTTTCACCTTTATTTTGAAGAACCCAAATTATCATCCCACAAAAAATGAATGCTATTTATGCCGCCAGAAAATGTTTTATATTTGTATATTTTATATCTTTATATTTTATATTTGTAACATCCAACCATATTTTCAGTGCAAAGCTTTTCATAGGAGCAAGGCTGGGCACATTCTGAGGCTGCCAAAATGCAAAAAATAAAACCAATTTCTTTTAATTTATTTTTAATTCTGTGTAAGTTTAGCATCAATTTTTAACGCTGGATTAGCGCTGCCTTTTCATTCCAGGTCAGAAGCCAGGTTATGTTTCTGGAAGGCTTAGAAAGAAAAACTGTCATTTATTAGGGGGTACAAAGTAACTCAGAAAATTGTTGTTTTAATTCAGAAGGAATAATATTTTCTGGGGCTCAGTTTGCCCTTGCAGGAATAGCAAAACCTTCCCCTTTAGCACTCACATCTACACATGTTTTCCACATCCCAGCAAAATGTTATTAAAATTATAAATACATAGTCTAGTAATATTCTCAAAACAATAGATTTTAATCAAATGTCAGAATGATCCTTCAGCATTTTTCCAGGCAAATTTGCACTGGAATCCACGGGATTTATCTGCAAGAGAAGATAATTAACTGAATGAATTTAGCTGTTAATTTATTTTTTTTTTAATGAAGCACTTCACTAATTTAATTTTATCCTCATGCTCATTGAACATCATGAGCTGGGTTTGGGCTCTTTAGAAGACACAAAAATCTGGTGCATATTTGAGATGAGAAATGGGAATAACCAGCACGGCAGAAAGTGGAATAACACTCATGTGAGAAATGGGAAAAACCACATCGTGCCTAACCCCTGCAGAAATCCCGGGCAAGGCAGAGTCCTCCTTTGCCTCAGGAATCACCTGCAGTGCCCAGAGAGGAATTCCTAGGGAATATTAGTGAAATATTATCATGCCTTCCTATGGAGTTAAATGAAGGAAAGAAAACCGGCAATTATTTGAATTCCGAGCGTGTGGCCCTGACAGCGGGAAGGGAATCTGGAAACGCTGATTGTTTTATCTAAGAAAACCTGGAAATGCAGGTTTATGAAAAAAAGAAAAAAAAAGTTAAATTTTCCAATATTCCAACCCCAAACTCCTTGTGCAACCCTTCCCTCAAACGCCCTCCTTGGCGAGCTCATCCCAACCAGCTCGTGAGCCGCTGTGGGGTGAACGCTGGATCGCTCTTCCCGAGGCAGTTTTCCTTGGAATTGGGAAGCAAATCCCAGGAGCGAGGGATTGCAGGACATAAAAATAAGAATATGAAGCAATCCCTCGGCTCTAAAGCCAGAAAAGATTGGATGGTTGTCAATGCATGGTAAATTGGGAGGCAGATTAGCAGCCTTACTTTGGAACCTCCAAACATCTGAAACCCGTTTCCTGTTTAAAAAAGAAAAAAAAAAAAGGAGAAAAAAAAAATCAAATCTAGGTGGATGACCTCAGGCAGGATTCTCTTTTTTTATTAACAAACGCAAATTGTACATCATCGCGGCAAAAAAAAAAAAAATTGAAAAAAAAAGAAAAGGAGGAGGAAAAAAAAAAGAGGGCCGCTCTTGGTGGTCTTGATCCCTTCTGTATATGAGAGAAAGGGGATGAAAAAACCAGAAAAAATAAACTTTACCTTCTCACTTTCAGGGTGGGCAATGCCATTCCGGCGGCGGGGTGCTCGGCTCTGGGAAGTGTTAGCGCTGTCACCCCGGTCCCAGCGCTGCGCTCCCCGCTCGCTCCCAGGGAAAACATTCCCTGAATTCCTGCTCCTTTCTCCCGATCCTCGCCCGGCACCCGAGCGCTGCAGGTTCACGGTGCTACTGTCAAATTGCAGGGGACAGGGCTAATCTAAAGCAGCAGCGACTCAGCAGCGAGGAAAAACATTGACAAATTTGCTGTTTCCAATCCTTTCTACTCTTTCCAGTCTGTTGTGTTTTGGTTTCTATTTTTTTTTCTTTTCTTTTTTTTTTTTTTTTTTTTTTTGTCCCAAAGCTATAAATACACAGCAGCAGCTGTAACTTGTTGCTGAAATGTGCTTTATAGATCTGTTCTGGCACAATGCTTGTTTTACTGGGTTCAAATTTGATATTGGGAGTTCTGATTTTCATGTCTTTAATGGTCCCGCTGGCTTTGAGCTGCTTGTTGCTGTGCCCTGGTGAGGTTGGAAGCTCTAAAAGCTCATAAAAAAGGTAACACATGCTCAAAGATCCATTTAGTTATTAAATAATGAAAAAAAATCTGTTATCTTTTCAAAGCAGTGCATATTTCATGTTTATTCCCTGATATAATGTAAAGTCTTTGGCACACCACAGAATCATTAAATTTGCCTTTTTTTCCCAGTCTTTGGGACACTGATTTCTTACTGGACATCTGTCATAAGGTTTGAAAGTTTTGCATTTAAGAAAATTCCCTTTGACCTCAAAAGGAGGGAGCACAGGTTGGATATGATCTAGTAATCAGCATGGAAAAAAAATTCAAGGATTTTTTGGCTAGTCAATCTTATGCCCAAACAATAATTTTGGGAAATTGCAGGTCTGAGACGTGCACAGGTGTTAGCTCATAATTTAATATATCATTAAAATCTATAAACCATGGGAGCCAGCTCTTACCCACCCACTGATATCCCCGAGCTGCGAATCAGACACAAAATTTATAGCAAGGCATTTATAATTCCGCATTATTATAAATAATTTGCCCTTTATTGCAAATAAATCACCCTTCTTCACCCCAAAAGCTGTTCCTAGGACACGGCCTGGAGAGGGACATTCCAGAGTGCCCTGACACCCATTCCCAACAATCCCAGCAGTTATTTTTCTAATGAGCGATGACTCCAACATTAAGAAAATCAATTAATCTTCTGTGGGCTCTTTCAAATGAATCCTCATATTATCTGGCTATGCCCTCAGCCAGGATAGTTTAGAAAATACCAGCTCCTATCTTATCTTGTCACTTCTTACGCTGATGGGGGGGAAAAATAATGGCTGGGAGAGCCACAGGGGAGGATAATTAGTAAAATCAAGTGACTCGCTGTTTGTTTGCCTGGCAAAATGAACTTTTACCCCTCCACAGCCACTCCTCCCCCCAGTTTTCACCATCTTATCATCCAGCATTTGACATGACAGGTTAATGAGGAAACCCCCAAATTGGGCTTCTGCAGCTAATTGTGCCCGTGGCAGCTCTGGGCTGGGAGGGCTCCATGGTCCCCAGGAAATCTGAGCTCTTGGGGGGATGAAAAGGCTGAAAACTTATAGAAACACTCACAAAGAGATGCTGAATTTCTGAATTTATTATTGCTTTGAATTTTGGGAGAATAAATCTGCAGATTGTACAAGATCCTGGCCTGAAGAGCAGTTTTGATTTCTCCTCTTTTTATGTATTTCATAATTATTTTTAAGGCGACTGAAGCATCCCCCACTCTCCTCCCCAGTGCACTCCTTCAGAAAATGCAATTTTTAGACGAAAATGCAAAAATTTGGACAACTGAAGATAAACTCTTGTTGTGGGTGTGAAAGAGAAGCACTTGGTGGGCTGTCCCTGATAATTATGCAGTGGTGGCATGAAGAGGTGTCCCTGTCTTTGACATCACCCTCTGCTACCACCCAGCTTCTCCCAGAGCTTGGGATCTCTGCTATTAATTGACATTTCCAGGGAGGGTGTTTTCTGCCCATTTATTTTTTTCAGTGATCAGTAGTGATGATGGAAAATTTAGGGCTGGTTTTTTTGCTGCTGGTTTTTTGCTGGGTTTGGGGGTTTTTTTGCTGGTTGGATTCAAAAGTGAAATGTCATTGATGAGTGAGATATGGCCCAAGCCTTCTGCTTTCAGCAGGGAATTCCCACCCTCACTGACACAATATTTTGTCCCCATCATATTTATTTCTTCTCTTCTCCCTCTCTGCCCCCCATGCCAGCATCTCTGCATGCTGAGACCACCACAAAATGGGATCTTCCCACTGGAATTTTATGCCAGCAGGAAAATCAGGTCCTGTCCCACACAGAGAAATGCTGAAGTCCTCAATGACTCAGGAACATGGAGGTGAGTGAGGAAAAATCACTTTCTCCAGCTGCCTTTTCTCCATGGAAAAACTGATACCATTAAATGGACATTTTTTGGTCACATCCCATTCAGAAAAGCTGCTGCTTAGATTTTTCTCCAGAAATCTTCACTTTGCGCTTTGTGAGGTTATTCCATGCTGTCCACCCCAATGCCATGCCCAGTACACAGGGCTAAACTCTCAGAACAAACCCCTCAGCCCATTTCTGCATCGAATTTCATTCCCAGTCCCTGGATTTATTGACATTATAATGGGCAGCCCACACAAACTGCAGCCACGGGGCCAATTAACGGCACAGACAACTCCAGACATTTGAGAAGTTGCTAAACTCGGTCTTGAAAACGATCTCAGCTTTCTCCCTGTAAAAGGATCTCGCTCTGTCATCGTGCATTAAACTGGAAAGCTTCATGTTGGAGAGCAGCACAAACTCATATCCTGATAAGGCCTCACATCATATTTCAACAGATCCTATCTCCTGTGGCTTCAGGTCTTATCGGCCATGGGAATCTGAGGGGGTTTGCTGAGGGAAAAGTTGCTGCGGACGCTGTAAGAAATTTATTGGTGTGTTTTATTTATGTTTTCTGCCAATAATTGATGTCAGGTTTCCAAGACAGGGCTGCTGAGCAGACCCTTCCCAAGGGAGGGATGGAATGGGACTCAGAGCTCACCTCAACCACCAGCTCTGAGATGACATGGATTTAAAGCAATATTAGAGTCCTGTTCCCAAGCAAGATCCAAGTTTTGGACTCAACGATCTCAGAGGTCATTTCCAGCCGTAACAATTTCATAATTCCATGGCTGTGCTCATAAATCTGGCCATGAGTCAATCATTAGCATGAAGTCTACCCCAGCAAACCCTTGATATGATTTTTCATAAACACAACAGCAAAATTACCTCAGCCATGCTTTTCCTCCCAAATTCCAACGCGGAGACTCAAATTGACCGAAACATTTGGAAAAAGTTGTGTTGATTTCTCTGAATTGTTCTCCCCATCAAAAGCCTTTTGAAGGTCACCACCTTCTTTTTGACATTCATGGAAGCATTGCAGATAATGCCATGTATTCCTTTATTTTAAAAAAAGTTCAAAGGTCCATTAAGGCCTTCCATGCCGTACAAAAGGCTCAATCCAACGGAAACCATTTTTCTCCCCCAATTGTTTGGAGCGGCAAGAGAACCAAACAATCTCTTATTCACACAGATCTACCCAGGAACGTGTTTCCCGTGCCCAAGACATCCATGCTGTGCCTTAACAAAAATAACTTTCCACTGGGCTGCCTGTAAACATTCAATTTATCCATAAGCAAGAGTTTTATATGAAAATCTGGGTAATATTTGTAGGTATTTGTGAGAGGTGAGAGTTGAGATCACGGGTTACAGAAGAAAACGCGTTGTCTGAAGTTTTAGTCCGTGTATTGTGCCTTAAGCTCATGGCTTCCGTATGATGATGGCGAAAAATACGCTAAAATAACAGAATCGGTGTGGACTGACCGTTTTTCTTGTGCAATTGTCCAGTTTTAAGCCAAATCTTTGCTTTCCCACCATGACTTTGGAAAACAACATCTTTAGGCGCTTTTGAAGGGACCTGCCTTGAACAGAGCTCTCTGTTCCCCCATCTCGTCTGTCCAAGTTGCCCTATGTAATACCAATGTTATTTCCTTGATATTATAAATAGGATTTGGGTTGAATATGAATAAACTCATACCCCTTGGTATGCTTTGTAACTCTAATCAGCGTTTTCCTGCGAAAAGAAAAGGGCAAAAAAAAAAAAAATAAAAAGGAGGAATGTTTATGTGGAAAATAAAGAGGTGCTAATTTTATCTTGTGAAAGTGGATATCTCCTTACGTCCCTCCAACTTCGAGGAAGATAACCAGAATGTATTATATCATCTAAATCCAGCATCCTAGGAGATCAAACGGAATAATGTACACATCTGCCAGGGCTGATTGAAGTATTGCTGGTGCTCACTTCCGCTTCGCTAAGTATGTGTTTCATTGATAGACGGAATTTGCCACCACCATGAAAGAAACTCCGAGTCCTCTGTTTGTGCCAGTTGATTTCTGCGATATCTCGGAGGCTTTTAAAATAGGGCTCCAAAATAGATGTGCCCTTGTCACCCCTGTGTTTAAGCTCTCTCCAACAGGAAATGGCACGGGTTCAAATTTTTTTCTGCTGGAAGCCACATGGAGATAGATAAGAATCATGTCTTGTCTATGACTAAGCATTGACATTTAAATGTTTAAATTATAGTCAAAATGATCCATGGTGAACCCACCTGAGACTATTTTTCTTTGTCTCAAGTCCTACTTTCGAGCCTCTTGAAAGGGAAGGTGGAGCTCTCGAGGTTGTGACATGACCATGTTATGGGAAGGAAATGGAAGTTTGCTTTATTGTTGGTCTTCAAAGACAGTTTTGCTACCGTGCACCACATCATCTCCACCAGTTTATCCCGGGCTTCTCCATCCTCAGGATGGTTGGTTTAAAGCACCAGGTTTAAAAGGCAGGATGGATGAAAAAGGCTTTCGCTTTGCCAAATCCCAGATGTCGGCTCCAACATGCCTGGAAAAAAAATATATATATTTAAAAAAAAATGAGTGGTATTTCCTTGGAACTGCTGTTTCTTCTAGAGGCAGAGGGCAGCTGGAGGGGTGAGGAGGGCTGGGATGTTTATGAAGTGTGCAGGGAATTTGGAAGGAAGCTCACTGAAGGAGGACAGATGGCTGGGGGAGCTGGCAGCGTGACACTGAGCCTTTCACTTCTGGGTCGCCCGGTTCAAGCGCAGCCTTGGTCAAGGATGGCACGGAGCCATCTCCAGCAAGAGGCTCTTCCATGAGAAACGTGGCTGGTGAGGAGCAGCTCCTTGCTGGATGGAGGAGAGGGATGGTGTTTTTTATTCCTGATTCATTGTGGAGGGGCTTGGGAAATGTGAAGATGTGCAGCGGGGACTCGTTTGGTGGCACGGACTCAGTGACATTGTCCAGGCATCACCTCTCCAAGCCAAGAACAGGGATCCCCACAGGATGCAGGCATTGCTGGGGGCAGGAGGAAGCATCTCCAGAAAAGAGGATGTGTGTCCACCTGCTAGCACCAGCCCCAGATCCCAGAAATTAAAATCTCCTTTTATGTCTGCTTAGTTCCTGACAATATTCCCATTTTCCCCAGGCGGACCCATGCAGCAGCATCTCCTTTTATTCCTGGAAAACATGGAATCCCTTTTGTACACTCAGATCCAACCTCACTGGAACCGTGGCCTCATGGAAACATTCCTGGTGTGCTGGGAGATTACTCCATGTTTAACTTCGCTTTAATGTTATTCTTTAATTTCACTTGAAAATGCCCAAGGTCTGGAGGAGTTTGGACTTTCAAGTTGCAAAATAATTTTTCTGATCACTCTTGGATTTTGGTAAGTGCTGCAGGAGAAAAGAAGGGAAGGAAAAGGAAAAAAGGAAAAGGGAAAAGGGAAAAGGGAAACAGAAACAGAAAGGAAAAGGGAAAGGGAAAGGGAAAGGGAAAAGGAAAAGGAAAAGGAAAAGGAAAAGGAAAAGGAAAAGGAAAAGGAAAAGGAAAAGGAAAAGGAAAAGGAAAAGGAAAAGGAAAAGGAAAAGGAAAAGGAAAAGGAAAAATTATTTGATTTGAAATATTTCCAGATCTTAAAGCAAAAATCTTTGATTGCAGAACACCTCCCTTTTTTTTTTGCATAAACATTATTCCTATGCATCCATTAGGATCCTACCAGCTCAGCTTCATTTCACAGTTTAAGTTATTGGGACATTTGATATATTCAGTCTCTTATGACTTAAATATTGTTCAGGGAATCCAGCAGCCCAGTGGAATCCCACAATGGCCCTTCACAAATGAAATTTTCACAGGGCAACCACAGCCAAAGGTAAATGGGAGGCAAGAGCTGCTGCTGGGATTCTCCAGCTGGGGACTGGGGTTTGGCAGTTTAATACAGAAAATTATCAACCCAATCACAAGTTTATAGCTCTGCTGGCAGCTGGGTGGTGTCTGACATGGATTTGTCTTCTCACAGACATCTCTGGTGCCTGAGATGTCCAGGAATGTCCATATCCTTAAGCATAACTAGGCAGATAGAGCAAGGAATTAGGCTGCCAGGAATTTGCATTTTCCAGGCTGAAGTCACTGTCAAAAGTATCTGGTAGGAGAAGGATTGATCATCCAACAAAAGTCAAGCAGAGAGAAAGCTGACTCTGGAATAATGAGCAAGAAACTTGGAATATGAATTCCCCCAGTTCTGGAGTCCAACACTTCCATGAGGAGTGTTTGGATTGGTACCAAAATCATTGAAGCTGATAAAAAATCCATGGAAGATTCATCCAGCTTTAGAGTGAACCACAGAACTCAAATGCCTCTCACTGGGATAACAAGAGATGGACACATGTCAATCTTAATTCCTTGTTTAATGCTTAATGTTTAATGTCTAGTTTTATTAATGTCATTCCTTTGTTGGGAAGAATGACATGTAAAGAGAAAGGGGAAAAAAGACAGAGAGGGATATTGTGTGGGTTTGCAGGGGAATTTTCCTGTGCAAAGGGATCATCCCACCAGCAGAAGGAGCTCCAGCTAAAATCCTGGCTCTGCTCCTTTGGTCCTGATGAAGTTTATGGACCTCAGCAGAGAACAAAGGGAAAAGGTGAAACAGCCACATTCAGGAGCAGTGAAAGATGGGATGGAGCCCCAGGCAGAGGAAGGACCAAAAAGGGATGTGGGCAGAGATGAGGGTGTTGACACATCCCTGTCCTCAGGAACCATGACCTTCTGGACTGTGTTCCTGGTTTTCAGCAGGATGCTGTCATTCCTGGTGGGCCCTGCTGACAGCTGACTGGTGGGATTGGCACTCAAGCATGGAACAAGACCCAAATTTCTGCTTTGGAGATGCAAAGTGGCACAAAGGGAGCGTTGCTTTTTCCAGGGTGAGGAATTCCCTGAATCATCTCTGCCAGTGTTAACTTTTGATATTAAACAATAGAAGAAAGATTAAAAAGAGAAGAAAAAAAAAATTCAAAAGCTATAAAGATCAGAGGAAATGATCCAGTTAGTATAAACTAATATAATTATTATTATTATGAGTCCAGGGAAGTTCTCAGGTTTAAGGAAAGAAAATAAAACCACCGGACACCAAGCCAAGAACCAAAGTGCCTCCAGCAGGTCTTTACAATGATCCAACATCTCTGCTCAAACAAAACCAAGTAATGGGATATGGGAAATACAAAGTATCCTCCAACAAAGAACCAGGAATGCCTGCAGTGCTGAATTCCATAAATAAAATGCACTCCTTAGTTTAAAACTGATAAAGCTGCTCTTCTGCCGCAAGCTGTTCCACAGGCTGCATTTCCCTGCAGAAAGTTATCCACAAGGAATTAGCTCCCTTATCCCTTGTTTACATGTATTGATGATAGTGCAAGGCACTAAAGAACTTTGATAGGAGATTGTTACTCCTGACTCACTGAGACACTGCAAAAATCTTCCCCTGGAAGACAAGAAAAGTCCATAAATTGCGCAGCATTTTTTCTGCAAGTTCATGCTAATTTACTCTTGCATCATTCATGAGCCACAAAATGCCCTGGGGTGTCTTTAGAGATATAATTGTATTTAGAACTAAATAAATTCAAAAGGCAGGAGGGATATTCCTCATTAACTTCCTGATTTATAATGCCAGAATCCTTTGCTCCCTTATCAAATCACTGCACAAGAAAAATGAACAACAAGATAAACATGAAAAGGAGCAGCAGTGTTTTGCTGATTTAAATACCCTTCATTTTTAAAAATGTATGTCTTATGGGTGTATATGAATATAATATATATATGCACATATGAAAAGGGAAAATATCTGTCTTTTCTCGTGCAGGAAAAAGAAGCAGTTGGAAGAAGCAGCTCTTCCTGCTCTTCCTCTCTCAGCAACACTTCTGAGGTTAAAGGAATAAAAATCCATCAATTTGTACAGGCTGACCTTGCAGTGTTGGGTTTTAGCTGAATTCAGATGTGCAGGATTAACCCAGCAAAGTTTACATGACATTGATTTAAGAGCTGCCTTACGGGACCTTCCAGCGAGTTCCATTAATCGGAATCTTTAATCGGGCCTTGGGATGAGGCAAAAAGTTGCTCAGCAGACGTGCAATGTATGATAAACAGATGTCCCCATGTATCAGATAAACCCAAATGCAGCCAGGGATCACCAAGCAGGGACATGGTTTGGGGCAGGGACCAATTCCTCAGCCACTGTTTTGCTGAGATGGAGATGGGATGGAGATCTCCAAGTAGGAAATTTCTGGGATTTCTCGCCTCCCATTGCACGTTCAGGAATCACCCGGGAGCACCAGTTTGGGAAGAGACTCCCAGTGCTGGGGAGGAATGACCATGTGGATGGTTGAACCATCCAAAAAAGGCAGGATTGATCATCAGAGGCTTGGAAGGGTTTCAATGGGTGTCACAGCAAGCAGGGAATAACCTGGTGGTCAGCAGCGGAGTGGGAAAGGATGTGGCTCTGTCCCCAGCGAGGGATTCCTTGATGAATTTTGCACTGAAAGTTCTCCAGCAAAACACATTGAGTCCTTGGAGCAGAAACTTCATTCCTGTTCTGGATTTGTCATTTCAGTTTGTTTTTTATTTTTAATATTGGCTTCTCTCACTCAATATCTCATCTCCTCCGCAGTCAAATTTAAACCCCCATTTCTTAACTTTCTTTTTGTCTACCAATTTTCTTTCCCCATTATCTTCCTCTAATGCAACTCCTTTTTCTTACACCCTTCACACCACAGCCAGGTCACCTCATTCACCGTTGAAAGGTACCAAAAAACATCTCACTCTTGGGTCTCACTCCTGAGCCCTGAATCTCTTGGAAAATCCCACCCGAACCCCCGTGACCCCGGCTGGAGCACACCCAGCCCAAACCAGCATCTCCAGGGAAGTCAGCTGTCAAATCCCAGCAGATCTCCCAGGCAAAACACAATTTTTCAACTCCTTATCGCCCTGTTGTGCTGGGGCAGCTCTCGGCAGGGACAGGAAAAGGGCAAACAGCCTCTGGAAAGCCAATCCCTGCCAAATTCCCGCTCATTTCCACAGCGCGGCCGTGCCAGGATTTCACGCAGGAAAGCCAGCCGCGGTTTTCAGACGTGAGTTTGAAGACCCCATTTTCCTGAGTTATTAGGATTGAAATTCCTCAAAGAATAATAAGAATATGAAATCGGGCTGGGGTGAGGGATGTGTGCATGGAAGGATGTCACCCAAGGAGGTAAAATTTCCACCCGTTTCTGAATGACAAGACGGAAAATCTTAGAGCAGGAGTTGTTATCAATTTAAAAATGGCATGGCTGCCCCATCCGCCTGGATTGCACCAAATCCAACTGGTTTAGCTTTAAAACTCCATGGAAATTTCTCTTGATTGCCACAAACCTCCCTCACCCTGAGCAGGGTCTTTATGGCTAGAGTTTACACATGGGAGCCAACTTGCAGCTCAGAATTTGGCCCATTTCTTTGGAGGACATGCCAGGAGTAGCCTGTGATGTTGTTTGGTCTCTGGAGGCAGCCCAAATGAGAGCAGAACAAAGCTTTGATGCAAATGAAAACCTACCAGTGAGTGCAGCTAAATAAAGAAAAAAAAATGATTCTTTGTTATGGAAACCAGCGGAGGAAATCTTGAATTAGTCAGTGCATCGTGACCTCTCTCTGCCCTCCTGAAAAATGTGCATTTTCCTAAAGACTTTGGACTTCCCCACTTGCCAAAAGGGAGAAACTGTGCGACATTTCCAGCCACCTGGTGCAAAGCCCAAACTTTATTTAACAAGGGGGGGGAAAAAATCATCATTATTGGACAATAAATGTTAAAAAAAAACTGAGTAAAAAGCACAATTTATGCAACGCTGAATAATTTTGAGTGGCTACATCCAATCATGGCACAGACAGGAAAAGCTTGAGTTGATCTTGTGAATGAAGCATGTGGTAATTGTTTCCGTACATCCCCGTTAAGATGAAAAGCTACACAAATAAACAACAACAAAAGCTGCTCCGCGCCAATCAGGGGCTTGTTCCAAAAGAAATTTTAAAAAATATATAAAAAAAAGGGGAAAAATCTGGCTTGGGATAGTTATTCCCATGCTTCCTACTAGGAGGAGTCATGGATTGATGGGGGCTATGGGAGGTGGCCCCGCAGGTTTTGCCTTTTCCCTGGGTCACGCTTGGGCAGCGCCGCTCTGGCACGAGGCTGGGCTGGGAGTGAGTCAGCGGAAGGTGAGGAAGGACACGGAGAGAACCAGAAGCGAACGGGGAAACACGACAATTAACACCGGGGAACCTGCCCTTGAGGGACCCAACAAGGGACCCAACGGAGCCACAGCAGAGAGGAACCTTCTCCAGACGAGTGAGTAACGATGCTGCCACCCACCAGGCTTTACCGCCACCGACGGGGGGCTCGCCAGAAATGTTCCCTTTGAAGTCTTGAAAGGGACAGGGCAAAGGTGACCTCCATGCAAGCTCCAGGATCCTTTCCTGCAGCAACTCCCTGCCACAGCTGTGTCCCTGAGATGGGGACCTCTCTAATTCGGAGCTGGAGACGATCCCCAGCTGACATCCGCAGCGCTGGCTGAGGGCTGCACAAAGAGTTGTGTATTCCCCATAATTGTCCTCCTTATCAGTGTGGGTGAGTGTGCAGTAGTCTAAATCACACAGTCATGACACTCCACATGGCTGAGCAGGAAGAGCCCACTTGGCCTGGGCTAGATTAGTCTAATCCCACCTCCCTTGTTCTGTCATAATACCCCTCCATCCTTCACTCCCTATAAAAATATCCAGCTGTTGATTAAAATTAGTGAACTGTTGGCTTTGGGAGTCGAGTTGGCAGCTTCTTCTCTGTATTTCCTAGATATCTCTGGATGAATTCCCCCATTTACTCGGCGGCCTGATCCTGTGAACTGCCAAGCTCTCCCAGGCGGGCGGGATCAAGCCTTGGCTCTCGGATAAATCAGGGCTTCCTCCTGCTCCTCCCCACCAACCTGCTCCCAGCGCTGACATCTCCCCTCCACGGGTGTCAGCCTGCCTTGGGAAAGAGGAAAACAAAGGCTGGCCCGTCAGCTGGGCGCTCTCAAGAGTTCCACTCCTTTGGAAAGGAGACTAAAATAAAGTCTGGCTTAAAGCCCCCCACCCCTCTGCAGGCTGTGACAGGAGGCTGGAGGAAGCCACCAGGCTCTCCTCAGCACTACATCTTGGCCAGCAATCCCCAAGCAGGCTGCAGAACACCAGGATTTTGAGAAAAATGCTGTGAAATGTGAAATATTTCCGCGTCTCGGCCCGGATTCGTCTTACAGAGCCTTTGCTGTGGCAGCAAGAGCTTGTAAAGAAAAAAACTGGGGTGGGGGGGAGAACAGCCCATGCAGAGAGAAAACAGATAAAGTCGTGTGGGCAGTTGGAGGAATGTTTTGGAGAGGAGTATTCATTTTTTTTTTATTGGTTTTCATCCTGCAGATTTTTTCTGGAGGGCTTGGAGAAATGCTGGGAATCCTCAGCTGGTGCATGTTGCTGCTGGATTTATTTTCCACCAGCAACGAGTCTGCCTGCAGCTCTGCGGTGTCCTGGAAGCTGGTGGGAGATTCTGGATTTTTCCAGAAGGGCTGGGTGGCTCAGGACACCACAACTGCAGAGCTGGACCTCAAAGCAGCAGCAACCTTCTATTTACAGCCACGACTGCCCCAAATCCAGGGTGCAGAGGGAAAATAACCAACCTCAGTGACTCCATTCCGTCCTGAGTGGGATCACCTGGGTCTGACAAAGGGAAAGTAGAGAGATGTCACATCACAGTGTCCCTGAAGCAATAGATGGCCACTAAAAACACTGTGCTTGTCTCCACTGTTGGGACCTCTCCCATTCCAAACAGATACTGATTGTTCCAGGAAAGTGGTGCTGGAATTTAATAAAACTTTTCTAATTTTTGCCATTAAAAAGGACCTTGCAGCTCTGGTTTGTCAGCAGCAGTGTACAAGGAACAGCTTTGAGGAGATCCTTCCTTGCAGAGCTGGAATTCCAGCAGGAATACAAGGAGGATCAAGCTGGATTCCACAGCTCAGGCTGGGGGTCAGAGGTGCTGTCATTCAGTTGTGAAATCTTTATTATAATTTTCAAAGGGAAGCACGAATTCTGCCGTGGTATGTGCAGGAATAGAATTAGACTTCAAGACATTTTGATTATTTATTTTTAATATCATGCTCACTTTAATATGTTAAAAGCGTAGAACCATAGAATTATGGAATTGCTGAGGTTGGAAAAGACCTCTGAGATAGCCCAGAGAGGATTTGTAAGCACACATCAATCTTCTGGGGCACCATTGAATAAGACAGGGTAGGAATAATTTGCAAAATATTTTCTTAAAGATGTTTTTCTCCAGCTTCCCACTTTCTTCATTCACTCCAGTCCATTTTCTGAGGGAACACGAGGGTGTGGGATCTCCTGGGATGGCAAGGGTGAAGGCATGAGCTAAGGGGAGTCAAGGGGAAAGACCCAGCAGAGTGGATGGATGGGGCAGGCCACATCCTGGAGAAACCATTCCAGGAGGACTGGATCCTTTTGGACATGCTTGGGTGAAGAAGCCCAAAAAAGAGGATTTTCCTGGTGCTGAGAGCCAGATTTCCACCACACAGGACTGCAGGAGCTCCCTCCTGGCACAGGGGGGACACAACGTCGGAGCATTCTGGAATTTGTCAGGATTCCAGCACTCTGCTCATTGCCCACTTATCCCTCCGGTCCCTGAAGCAATCTGCCTTTGGTGTGTCATTAACTTATCAGCTCGGCCTCAATTTATCTGCATTCACCAAGATCTGAAGTTGTGATGTTTATTCCCACCACTCCGTGGGCGGAGGGAGATCCGCTGTGAAGATTTTCCAGCAATTCCCTTTGTGCTCCTTTTGGACCAAAGCTCTGGATGCAGCTGCACAACTGTCATCGTGTCTCTGGGCAGGAGAGGAGGGACAGCTGAGGGCCTGAGCCCCAGCAGGGATCACATTCAAGCCCAAAAACAATCTGATGGGCACTGGAAGAGTCATCTTTTCCAAAGGTCCCGTGGAATTTGGTGCCGACAAACCTCAGCCTCTGGCGTGGAAATTGAACAGGCTTAGAAAATTGAACAGGCTTAGAAAATTGAACACGTTTCTACCTCACACCCTTTGGAACCTGCCAAGAGACATCTCAAATAATTGGCTTGATGCTCTGCAGGATTTTCAGTCTCCTAAAAAGAGAAAGGCACAAGAAAAATGCGGTTTGCAGGATTTAGAGCAGATATTTCAAACGATGGAAATGGTGGTTTCCCAAGGAAAGAGTGTCAAAGAGTTGTGCTCATCAGGATGGACACTAGTAATAAAAATTCCCAGAGAAAGGAACAGGAAATGGTCCCTTGGGTAGTGCTGATTGCCATGAGATGACTGGGAGGAAAATTAAACATTAAAACCCATGGAAGTGGTGTTTTCCTTTCTGTTTCCCACCCAGCTCAATGCGTACATCCCTAAACTTTCCTGAATCATGATTTCTACCAAAATTTCTGCTTGCCTCCAGCGAGGGCAGCATGACCTGCAACATTCCTGGCAAAAAAAAAACAAAAAAAAAAAAACCAAAAAAACCACCCAGCAAGAGGAACACAGCAAGGATTTGCAGAGCAAATACAATTTTCTGCCTGTGAATCCTATGGCCAGTTCAAAATCTATGGACACAACCCACGGAAGAAAGGGAGACCATGGAAGGCATTTGGAGGGCAGAGGACCCGAGCTTTGCAGAGCAATTCCGAGCTCAGGGTGGATTGGAAACGCTGCCACTGGACAGGAAAGCACAAAGGAGCTGCAGGATTTCACGTGTGCAATGCCCACGGCTTCTCCTCCTGGAGTTTCTTTGTTCCTCCACTTTGGATCCAAATTGCTGAGTGTGCCAACCACATTGTCATAAATGACTGCATTTTCCACAAAACTTCCCTTTGCAATCACCACTGAGGAGAATATAGGAAATTTTGGGAGTTTTTTTCCCCGAAATAATAATGAATATTCAGCCTGAGTTCGACAGCCCTGTGCAAGAGTGAGTCTAGAGCAGATTTAGACAGAGGGGGACAATCTAAACAGCTTTTATTTTATTACCCTGATATGTTTAACTTTTTTCCACCCTTTTTCAGAGACTGGAACTGTAGGATTTGCCCTTTGCAGCTGTATGAACTGTATGTTAAGAGTAACAGAGCTGTCTCAAATCCCTTTGTATTCCAGGGACATTTTTCCAAGGCATTTTGTCTTCGTAACAATACCCAGAGCTCCCTAAATTTTGGGAAGGTCATTTGTTTCCTAGCAGAGAGATTCCCTTATCCAGAGCTTACTAGAGCCCAAACAACAATTTATAAACTCTAAGCTCCTTTCTCCTTCAAGATGAAGTGCTTTAGTGTTGAAGCCAAACTAAATCTTTAAATGGTATAAGAGGCATTTGGATTTTTTTTCCCTGCCCAGCTGACAGTAGGTTTACAGTTTATAATCTGGCCTTTGTAAAGGCATTTGTCAGCCTGGATATTTCATTTTAAAACGCGACCACCCATGAGGACGCACAGACAGGAAGCGTTTGTTCACTTGCACCAACAGCCCATTTGAAGGCTGGCTGCAAAATAACAGAATTTAGTCACAAAGGCAAACTTTTTTTCCTTTTTTTTTTTTTTTTTTTTTTTTGGTGCATTATCTCCCTAACATCTCGTTTTAAAAAGCAGCTTTTGTTTATGGGAAGCCAGCCCTCCGCTCTAAATTTGGAAATTCGACGTATTCCCCTAATCCCCACGTCCTCTCAGGGATGCTGGCTGTGCATCTTTGGCCTCCCAAAAGGCAGAGCTGCTTTTATCTTCTCTCCCAGGCTCCCCAGTTTAACTGCCCCACCGGAGGAAGAGGAGTCTTAGCACTCCAGGGGCAGAGGGGAAATGTTCAGCCCAAGTCAACAATTTCCACTGCACCAGAATTACCCACTGCAAGAGCTGCAGCTTCGTGCCCATCCTATTTTTTTCAGATGTGTTTCCACCTTTAGCACAGATTTGGCCATGCCAAACGTTGGTTGCTTTTGTAATTGAATAGAAATCTGTCTTATATTTCGTAAGAGAATTTCAGTTCTAAGATTAAGGTATCTCTTCATCCCTCCCATCTGGGACTTGACTTTTTCTTTTAAAGAAGTGAGCGCACGAGTGATTAACCAACGCAAAACCCACCACACTCATTAGTACATTAACCAAAAAATCTCAAAATTAAAAAAAAATCTTAAATTAACAACCCAAAACCACTACACCAATCCAAAAGAGAAAGGCAAGGAATACGATTTGAAGTTAAAAATGAGTGACCTCCACTTCTTAAATAGATGAGTTTGTGTCTCCATGCCTGGGGCTGAGGGGGAGAAAGCAAGGCCAGAGCAGAGGGGCTCTTCCAGACAGTACCACACAGAATATTGCATTCCTTCCCCCAGCATCACAAGTAACACTCACTTTTTATCTCTGTTGCTCAAAGGTTTAAAGGGAGGAAATAGTTCCAGCAAGTGATAAAGCATTCAGCTTTTTTTCTTTAACTCGGTTGCAAAATGCAACAATAAATAATAATCACCTCAAACACCCATGGCACTCTGTGCCCCCATCACTTGGGGGACAGGCCCCTTTAGTACCTCAGAAGTTTTAAGAGTATTCTCAGCTTTTCAGCCCCCAAAATATTTGCAACATTTGCAGTCCTTTTAATTCCCCACTTCCTACTGGGTCCAGCAGTTTCTTGTCACCCCGGAAAGCTTTTGCAACCCCTTTTTTGTTCCTTGGCTGCTGGTACAAACTCTGATGTTCAAGGAATCTTCTACAGCAGAAACCATGATGATAAAAATAAATAAATAAATAAATAAACAAACAAAACAAACAGGGGACAGGAAATTCTCCAATTCATGGAATCTCAGAATGGTTTGGCCACCCAGTGCAATGGCAGGGACACCTTCCACTGTCCCAGGTGGCTCCAAGCCCTGTCCAACCTGGCCTTGGGCACTTCCAGGGATCCACAGCTGCTCCGGGCACCCTCTGCCAGGGTCTCTCCACCCTCACAGGGAACAATTCCCACCCTTTGAGCCCCCTCAGCCATATCTGATGGGTTCCACGAGAAAAGTGAAAGAGCTGGTGATGTCTCCAGCACCAAAGAAGGTTTTGGGAAGGTTTGTAGGGAGAGATACAAACAGAAATCTGGGAAAAGCAGCAAGACAATATCAAAAGGGCAAGAGAAGAATACCTTTGCCACAGGAGGGGGGAAAAACAGCCCAGCCAGGCTATTTTGAGTCCTCTCTTCACATCCCACATGCCACTGCTGTTTTGCCCCAGCCCTGCAGCTCGGTGGCACCGCGCTGCCAGCGCAGCGCAAGCCAAGGGAAACCTGCTCTGTGTCCAGCTGTCCTCCTGCTGCAAGCCTGGCTTCATTCTGCACGGATCTGACAGTCCAGAGCATTTCTGCTGCCTCCAGGCCCGTTTCCTGGCTGCCAGCAGCAGTTCTGCCAGGGCAGGGGTGCAGGACGTGCCTGGGGTGCTGCTGCTGTTTCTGGCCATACCTGAGCCCGTCCTCTCTCCAAACTTGGGCTGGGAGGCAGCTGCGGTCACCAGGTTGAGCCTCTCGCTGTTCCTAAGCCTTTCCAGGCATCCTGGAGAGCAAACACACTTTCCAAAAGGGATTTCTCACCGTTGCTGATGGCTCAGGCCGTGCTTTTAGTGGTGGGCTGTGCAATGTAAGCTCAGGGAGGGAAGACTGTGTTTCCCTCTCTCATCAGAACACATTGTGCTAATTTGCCAGGGCGAAAATCACCCTTTTGTCTCTTCAGAGGAGGTGTTGGGGCCTGCAAAATCTTCAAGTGGACTTTAGCACATGTGGTGGTCTTCAGAGGGGTCCCAGGATGAGGGAAGAGATGAGAATCTGACTCCATGTTTCAGAAGACTGATTTATTATTTTATGATATATATTATATTAAAAGAAAATGACATACTAAAACTATACTAAAATAATAGAAGAAAGGATTTCATCAGAAGGCTTGAAAAGAAATTATAATAAAATCTTGTGACTGACCAGGGAGTCCGAGACAGCCGGATTGTCATTGGTCATCAAGTAAAAACAACTCACATATTCCAATCAAAGATGCCCCTGTTGCATTCCACAGCAGCAGATAATTATCGCTTTTATTTTCCTCTGAGACTTCTCAGCTTCTCAGGAGAAAAAATCCTAGCAGAAATATTTTTCATTAAATGTGTCCGTGACAAGCACGTGGGGTTGGATTCCACCCTGCTGCTGGAGGTGCTCTCCAGCCCTGCCCAAACACCAAAGCAAAAGGAAATGTGAAAGTAAATATAAAATGTGTCTCTGAAGTGAAATAAACTCTTGCTGAAGCATTTGAGCCTGATCCAGACCCAGGGAAGGAGTCATCTGTGGAAATGGAGGTGGGACACCTTGGAGAGAGGTCCAAGAACAGAACCAGAGAGTCATGGAATGGTTTGGGTTGGAAGGGGCTTTAAAGCTCATCCAGTGCCGCCCCTGCCATGGCAGGGACACCTTCCACTGCCCCAGGCTGCCCAAGAGCTCCACCCAAACTGGCCTTGGCCCCTTCCAGGGATGGGACACCCTCAACTTCTCTGGCAAACTCTTCCAGTGCCTCACCACCCTCCCAGGGAAGAATTCCCTCTGTCCTACCCACACCTACAAATACACCCCTGCAAAAAAATAATCTGGGTTCCCCTTGCACCCAGATGAAACCTGGAGCTGTGCAAAATTCCAGGGTGCTTCAAATACAATCCCCAAGGGGTCAGAAGTGGGGCTGGGGCTGTCCTTGGCCTTCCCTAATCCACATCCCTCCTGCCTCCGTGTCATTCCCTCCTCCAGCATTTCCATCTGCTGCTGAGAGCGCCTGGATCCCCAGGTAAGGGCTGGGTCCCAGCTTCAGTCCTGGGAGTTTAAAAAGTTTTAATCTCACCTGTTATGGACAAGAAACAGCCAGCTCTGAACCAGGGGTGGTTGGTCTATAGGGAAGAGCATCAGGAAGGTTCCAACACCAGGAATACTCCACTTTTTGTGGAGCCAGATAGTTATTTAAACCAGGATTAATTAACCCATGGGAAACACCGAGGTTTCCCTTTTCCTCCAGAATAAGGATTCTAGAAACAAAAATTACTTTTTCCTCCAGAACTGCTGCATCCCTGCATGGATCAATGCCAGCCCCTGGACTGATTTCCCCATTATCATCTTCTCATCCCACACGACTCTTTCAGTAGCTTTTCCTCATTTCTTCCTGGCACAGAGACTCCATAATCAATAAACCTCATAAACTTTGGAGACAACCCCAAATTTATTTCCCCCTTTTCTGAAGACATTCAAAACCAATACCTTTTATTTTCCACACTCCTTGCTGAATTTGAATGCAAAGCATTTTTCTGCATTCTCATGGCACTGAAGAGAGGAGGAATTGCCTTTTCCAGTGCCTGAAGCTGATACAAACCTTCCTGGCCAAGGCTGTGCTGTTAATTGGAGCTCAGCAGTGGGGATTTAGGGATGTGACCCCCTGAGCCTGGGAACAGCCTGGGAAACCTGAGGAATCTCTGCCTGCCCCTCGCAGCCCCTCGTTTTACAGCTCCAGATGGAAAACTGCCTGCTTTAGTCTGAGCTGGGACATATTTTAAGGCATGTCCAGGGATGTGAATTCAGACCAAGCAATTCCAGGTTGGTTCATGCGCTCCCATTCTCAAAATCTTTGTGTTTTGCAGGAATCTGGGTTTCCCTCAGCCTTGCTGGAGCTGTCTGCAGCTCCCTGTGGCTATTAGGACTGAGTTTAAGTTTTCTAGGAAACCTGGAACAGCCCCACTGACCCAAATCTTCAGCTCAGACAATAAAAAATGATTTTATAACAATATCTAAACCACTCCACAGCATTTCAGTAAACAGTAAATTTATTTTGGGTTTGTGTCCCAGCTTCATTTCCCTCAAAAAAGACTATTCCATTATTAGTTTAATCCTTATGAATCTTCTTCCCAACACTCAACCTTTATTTATTATTTGTAAGGGGCATCTATCATCCTGCCTTGGAACTGTAAATATTCTACTTACACCGAGCACAGCACATCCTTTCTGTTTAAAATCCAAGCTGGGAGGTTTTATATAATTTTTTTTCCTTCCCAAGCTGAAAGATCCCAAAGATAAACTTGCAAGGATCCCGGAGTTGTGAAGCACAGCCTGAGCCCATCCTGCAGCCCAGCCCACCCAAGGGATCCCCTGTAGGCTTGGGTTGTGTCAGTGCCAACACCCAAAGGATAATCAAAATTAGGAAGAAAAATAATTACCTGGAAAGCAGGTGGTGACTGAGCCTAAATGCAGGGAATGAGGAAAGGAGGGAAAAAGTATTTTCCACTGACTTTCATGACTGATCATAAGGGTTCAAAGGATTTCATTGGATCCAAAGGATTCATTAAGGATTTCCTTACAGGGCTGTGATGTAGGAATTTATAGGGATTGGGTACAGGGAGAGGAGAATATCACCCAAATAATTAATCCAAATAATTTAAAGGGGCAACCTAGTCAAACAAAGGCAATGTGGCAGCTCTGAATGGTGCCTGCAGCTTTTCTGCTGCATCAAATAAATAAAAAGCAGAATTGAGTGGGTTTTCTCCAGGCACATCTCTGCAGAATGAGAATCACCTGCTCCCTCAGACTCCAGAACCCAGTCAGAAACACAGATTCCGTGCCAGTATTTCAGCTTTTCAAGATTAATTTGGTTTTATTTGCTTCATTTCCAGCAGAATGAAACCCAGGATTCTCCTGGCAGGCCCCGGGAGGGACAATTTATTTTTCATTAGTCCCAAATTAGCCCAACGATGAGACAGCTTTTCAAAAGGAGAAGTTTGAAAGTGGCTCCTTTCAGAAGAAAGTCAGAACGAGGCACTTTGTGGTTTGTTTGGTTTCTTAATGGTTTCTGTCCCCTCTCTGAAATCCTCCTGGCTGCCCAGCGCAAACCCAGGATTGATTTTAGTGCAGCCAAAGGTGCAGCTGAACTATTAAATTACATCAAGCAGGAGGCCACAAAGGTCTCCTTGACACTGGCACTGGCTGTGGTGATGATAAAGCGCTGTTTTCACATGCCTGGGGTCGGATTCAATTTGTAGCAAGGATGGATAATGCGAGGATGTGGCTGTTTTCAGTTTTCCCTTGATCCCAGCCCTGGGGTAATGAATCCCAAAAAAAAACCTGTTGGCCCAGTGGGTATTTCCTCTCCCAGTAATCCCAGTCCCTCACTGGAGCAGCTTTGGGCTGTCACCTCCTCGCCTGAGCACCCCTGAGCTGTCACAACCCACCTGGCACCTGTGTGTGGATATCTCCCACTGCCATCCAGCAAGGGGTTAACAGCACCACTCCAAGGTCACTCTGCCCTGCTGGCTTGGCCAGCATCCAACCAAAGGAAGAGCCCCCACACCAGGTGCCATCAACACCCCACCACAAGGAGGTGACCCCACACCACCCCTTTAACCATGATTTTTCTTCAGAGCCCCAAAAAGGGGGTTTGGGGGGCGTTTTTCCCAGTTTTCCTCCCATTTTCCACCAGGGAGATCTGTGCTCCTCAGTATTTCCTCTCCCAGTAATCCCAGTCCCTCACTGGAGCAGCTTTGGGCTGTCACCTCCTTACCTGAGCACCCCTGAGCTGTCACAACCCACCTGGCACCTGTGGGTAGATATCTCCCACTGCCATCCAGCAAGGGGTTAACAGCACCCTGACCCAGGGAAGGCTTGGTCAGGAGCAGATCCGTGGCCAAACTGAGTCACCACCACTCCAAGGCCACTCTGCCCTGCTGGCTTGGCCAGCATCCAACCAAAGGAAGAGCACCCACCCCAGGTGCCATCAACACCCCACCACAAGGAGGTGACCCCACACCACCCCTTTAACCACATTTTTTCTTCAGAGCCCCAAAAAGGGGGTTTGGGGGGCGTTTTTCCCAGTTTTCCTCCCATTTTCCACCAGGGAGATCTGTGCTCGTGGTGCAGGCACGGAAAGAAGGGGTGAGAGGATGTTTCGCCAGTGATCTCACCAGCCCTGAGTAAATTCTCTGACCAAAAGAGAAGGGCCAAGGGAACATTTTGTGCTGCGTCCTTTAAATGCCAGATCTCCATTTGCGAGCGGCGTTACAGGAACAATCAGGGCACTTAATAGCCAGCTGTGAGGCCATCAGGTATAAATATTTACAGAGGTCTCTTGCAACATGGACATTCCTCCAGATGCAAGAGGATCCCAGGCGCTCCGTGGCATTTTCACCTTCTGCAGGAAGAGTTCTCTTGCAGGCACGCTCGGTCATAAAACGACAGAAATAGCATTTTATGGAAAACCCACACCTCACCCACTCCTCAGGAGCTGTTCCCTCTCTTCTCCTCTTTTGGAATGGGCAATTTTCTCTGGTTTTGACTCAAATAAGAGCAAAGTTTGCTCAGGGCGTGGAGGAGCAGCGTCCTGTGGAAGGGCAGTGAGTGCTGAGGTGTACAAAGGCGTGAAATGAAGAGGGATGGGGGGAATCAAGCAAAAGAAAATCCTTATTTTATGGCAAAGCCCCTCAAAAAAAGAGTTTGAAACCTTCTTCCTGAAGAGATCCAATACTTCACAAATCACAGTGTTGGCAGAAGGGGTGGAGGACCTGATGAATAATTTTTGGGGTTAGGGATAGACCCAGGGACACCCAGTCCAAACACAATGGAGACTTTCAGCAAGTGAAAACCAGACCTCCAGCCCATCCTGTGCATTCAGTGCCATTGTTAACACAATCTCTTGGTTTCTGTGCTCCTTCAGCACCTTTTTCCTTATTCTAAATGCAAATTCTCATTCAATACCAGATTGTGGCTGAGAGCCTGGGAATTACCATGGAAGAGTCCAGGTCCTTCCAGATATTCTCTCTTTGTGTGTGAAACATAACCAAGGAAAAAGTAACTTCAAGGAGGAGTTTTTTTCTTGATGGGGAAATGAGGTTTTAGGAGACCAGAATTATGGAATCGTGGTGTCCAGCCATCAGCCTGATGAGATTAACCACAGCCAGGCTCTGCACCATTCCCAGCTGTGTTATTTTTCACCCCAGACACCAACTTTCACCTGATTTGTAGGACTTTGTGTTGATAATAAAGTGAGTGCTCTTGTGTTTATCACCCGGAATGGGCTGCTGGGTTCAGAAGGAAAAGTTGTCCACCCCATTTCTCTGGAAGTCAGAAGATGTGGAGGGGGTGAGGCAGCACCATCAGCAGAATTCCTAGGAGCTAACACAGGTTAAATCCCAATTAAAACCATGCAGTTTTCTCATTTTTAAGGCTCCCCTTCTGCACACACAACAGCATTCCTCCAGCACCAGCTGTGGATGCTCCAGTTAGGATTGGCAAACCCAGCTGCCCATCCCTCCTTTTACACCTCCAGAAACGCCCCCAGGGCTTTGGTGAGAAATGATTGCAATGCAGTCCAGGCTGGAGTCAAGATCAGGGAATAATGGCAAGTTTTCCATGCAAGTCCTATCGGTGGGTTTCTAAGAAAATCCCAAAAGGTGCTGATTTTGTGCTGGAAAGGGAACAGAAGCCAGCTCGCAATATTCCTGCCTGCCTCCCTTTACTGATTCCAGACGCCAGGCCAGGCAGGATCTGGCTATTTTCACTATCATGTTATCACTCCACAATATGTCAGCAAATTCTTGTCCAAACATGATTTTTTTTTTCCAAGCCACGTTTTATCACTTCTTTTCCATAATCATGACTGATAGTGAATCTAATCTGAATTGGGCTTGGAGGCGGCACGAGAACAATGAGGTGCCGTCAGCACAGGGAAGCACATCCCCTTCTTTTCTTCCTAAAGCCAGATCCCCTCAGTGCTGAGGCAAGGCTGGAGAGCAAAACATGCACCTCTTTAGGCACCTGAAATTGGAAATAAATCAGGGAATGTCAAAATACGGGAATGTCAACAGTGGTGCAGGGGATCAGCAGCGCTTGGGAGCTGCTGGATTGGCTCAGCTGACAGCTCCAAACCCAAGATCTTGCTCTGGTCATACCCTTCTGTCCCAGGGATCATGGAATTGTGGAATGGCTTGTGTTGGAAGGGATCTCATCTCATTCCACACCTTTGCAACCTGGCCTTGGGCACTTCCAGGGATGGGGCAGCCGCAGCTTCTCTGTGCTGGGGCCTCACCATCCTCACAGGGAAGAATTTCCTCCTAATATCCAATCTAACACCTCCAAAGTGAAAACTTTATCCCTCCCATCCCCTTCATTAAGTATTTCTTTTTCTTTATTTCTTTTTTTTTTTATTTCCTTAATTTATGTGTTATTCTCCTGCATTATTAAAAAACAGCATTTTCGCTCTGAGACAATTGCTCCCATTTAATCTTTATTTACTTTCTTAGCTCAAATAGGTTGTAAATAAAGCAAACAGCACATTTGCTTGATTTCAGAGGGAGCTGGCAAAAGCCAAAGCTTTACAAATTCACATTTTGTCTCAAAAATTAAAATTAAAGAAAATCGAAGCTTATCTGAGACATATTCATCAAATACAATATCCCTGCTCTGTTGAACCCAGGTCAGGCTGATCATTCCAGCAGATTTAAACCTGGAATTTTATGTTTCCCGTATTCAAATACAAATTCAATTCCTATTTTCGAGCCCAGCTCTTGACAGCCCAGAACCATGACCTTTTCTCCCTAAAACATCCTCTACCTGTAATGACAGCTCCCCTAATTGAGAGAGGTGACACCTCCCCAGGCCTGAGAGCCAAACAAGCCCTTGGAAATCTGCTTTTTGCTGCACCCAAAGTGTTGACACGGATGGGGATAAACCCAGTGACTGCAGAGGGCAGTTTCTTTCTTCGGGCAGGAATATTTTTGGACAATGTTGCAGGGTAAATAGGAGGAGAAGCAGTGGTTTAGCAAACACAAATCTCTCCAAGCTGCCAAGCAAAATTAACCCCTCTCTTAATTTTTTCAGTTTTTTTTCTGAGCTGAACAAGGCTCTTGGGAAGGGGAATGGGCTTTGTGCTGTCACACTCAAGAGGTAACTGAGCCTTTCAAGTGCTGATCTGACTTAATCTTTCAAAAATGTGTCCAAATTGCCTGAGCAAGGAAAAACCCATCCATCCCTGCCCTCTCCCCAAATGGAGAGATCCTTCAGAGCAACTCCTGCATTCCAGAGGTAATAACCTCCAATACCTTAAGTCAAAAAGCCAAGCCAAACTCCCCAGATAATGCACTTGGGATTAAGGTTAAATAGGCTCCCGTCACTAATAATGCATCTGCTCCCCATGGGGAGATTTGGTGGGACTTGAGGGATGGAGCTGCTGCAGGGCTCCCCAAACAAAGCCAGGGGAGCACCAGGAGCACCCCAACCCCACCCCGGTGCCCCCTCCTTGACTCCCACCCTGCCTTTGCAGGAGGGCACAAAAGGGGGGGAAAAAAGGGGGGGAAAAAAGCTGGATTCAATCCATTTGGAGCTGGCTGGATGTGTCTGGGATGGAGACAGATGCTGTTTAGACAGGCTGGGTCGGTGGGTGGCCGTGTGAGGAGACCATGGCTGTACAGTTTATAGAAGGCTCCCAGCATAAATGAACTGTTGAAGACCATTGGAAGCCTCAGTGAAATCACAACACGCAGGAACACGGGGGAGGGAGGGCAAAAAAAAAAGGCTCTTTTTGAAAAAGCACGGAGAGAAAGGGATGTTTGGAGGGACTGGGGGAAAATCACAATGAGGGGGGCTCTGAAGCCACCATTCATGAGCCCCAAAGAAAGTAAACACGCCCAGGAGGGGCTGAAAAAAAATAATTTAAAAAAAAAGGCAGATCTAAATAGTTTTTCCTGCATCAGGGCTAAGGAACAGACGTGCCTTTGCCCTGCTCCTGTCTAGTCTTGCTAGGTGGAAAGCTAATATTTGAGGTCGTGCTCCAGTGGGGAATATTTGGATATTAAAAAAAAAAAAAAAAGCTGTCCAGGCTGCTTTGCCCATTGCCAGCCTGCACAGCATTAAAAAAAAAAAAAAAAAAAAAAGAAAAAAAAAAGAAATTGATTTGGAGTTTCCTGGGTTTATTTAGAGATAAGCCCGAGGTGACCTTTCACTCCCACACACACAGACTCGCCTAGAAATGGAACTGTCTGATCCTTGAGGTCTGTGCTCAGGAAAATCCAGAGTTTAATGTGGCAAATTGCACCAGAATCCTGAAATCTGGAGATTGACAGACCCTGGGACTGCAAGGAAGATTGCTGGGAATGAATTCCAGCCCGTGTTCCCCACTTAGGGAACAACAATCTGCATAAGCTCCTTGCTAAACCCCAAGACCACAAATCCAGTTTGTTCCTACATTTCACTTCTCTGCTTCAAGGTAAGAGCCAAAGACTGGAAAAATATCCAGGATACCCCAGCTCCTTTCACCCCCCTGCTCTCAAAAAAAAGGAACATCCCAAAACCTCAAAATTCAGAAAATACCAGATAATTTTACACGGATGCAAAGCAGCTCTGTGAGTGTTTTTCCCCTTCTCATCTCAGGCTGGAGATGAACTTTGAACTGCTCCAAATCCCATGGGAAAGGTTCCATGGTGGCCTTGGAACTGCCAGGTTAAGGGCTGGACTCAGTAATGCTGGAGGGATTTTCCAACCTCAACAATTCCATGATTCCATGAAGGAGGGAAGGGCAAAAGGAAGAAAACACACAGAAATCAATCCCAGTGCTGGGATCAGAGGTGGGCTGGGAGCAGAGGACTTCTGGAGCTTGATGCCACTGGTGGGATCAAAACCCAAATTATTAATAAGCTTGATGTACAATGCGTTAAACATAAGGTGAGAAAAATCACCAATTTTGGGGGGATTTCTCTGGCTTTAGGACTTTTCCTTCTGCATGATAGGGAATGTTCAGAGATGGACACTCCAGGCATGGAGAGGGTAATTTGGAGGAGTCACAAAGAGCTCTAAATCCTGGAAAAACTTTGGCAGTAACCCAGATCTCACCTCACCAAAATGGATTTAAATGGTGCAGGTGGGGAAGGAGCAATGAGCCCTAAGGAACACCAGGGCTGTGGGAATTCCAGCGTTGGAGCGATCCATGGATGAAGCTGGATGATCCCAGGCACTTCTTGGGGACGGCTCCTAGACAATTAAAAAAAAAAAAAAAAAAACAGCAAAAAAGAAGAAAAAAAATCAATCAAAAAACCTCTTTTTGATGAGAACCTGCAGCTAAACCATTTCCATCCTGGAAATAAAACATTTCCAGGTCAGAAAAGAGGAATTAAAATGCATCTAAAAATAATTTACTGTCCTGAACCAAGCCATGACAAATTTATCTGTGGGGTTTGGAGGATTTCTCTTCGTTTATTGGCATTGCAAGTGTTACGATGAAAAATAGAGGCATCAAAAATAAACTCTGCTACTTCATGTTTAAACTCCTGTGACTCCCTGTACTCTGGGTTTTCTGGACCTCCACAAGAATTCATTCACTGAAAAAATAAAACTGTCCAGCTATTAAAAAATGTGCAGCCTCATCCTAATTAGTGGCTGATAAAGCGATGGAAACCATATTTCTCCCAGTTTTGACCAAACAAAACTAAGATTAGAATATCTAACAATAGAAATTCCTTTTAATAGCATGAAAAAAAAAGAGAGATCAGAGTGTATTTCACCTATCAAAGGTCAGTTTATTTAATTACAAATGCCAAGGAGTATCAGAAACTAAAATATTAAATGATATTAGTGCTGAAGAGCCATCTCCATGCCCATACATTACGCACAGAAGCAAGAGTTCAAAGGCAATCTTAATTAATTATTTGAAATATCTCCAGCTCCCACCTTTCCCCCTCTCCATAAAACAAAAAACGAGCCCAGGTTCATCATCCTGGGACCAGTCCCACTCCCCTTTTTCCGCGGGATCAAACTCTGATTTCCACTGCCTCGTTTAAATTGCTTCCACGACAAAACTGAGCCCCTATCAGCAGCGATTTTTCCTCCTGTCTCGCCCCTGCTGCTGCCTTGATAAGGGGAGCGCTCCCCTGGCCGCGACTCCACGCTTAATTAGCTCCAGATGCAGCCTAATTAGTCAGTCTGCAGGGCCAGCATTGTTCCCTTGTCACCCGAGCCCGAGTGGAAGAGCTGAGGTTGAACATGAGAACCAGATGCCGGCAGCGCCGTGCCCATCCCGGGATCCCCCCAATGCGGGGCTGGGGGACAATGTTGGAACTCGGTGCATCCCTCTGGGTGTCCAAAGTTGCCCAGGGCCCCGCCGGGGGCTCGGAGACCCTGGCATGCAGCCCAGAGCACCTGGGGATTGGATTGTGACCCCTGGAGCGAGTTACCAGCTTTGTATGAGGACCTCAAAGTCACAGAGGTTTGAATGGTGTAATAATAAAATGATCACAGGGTGAAAATGTAGATTTTAGGATTTTTGGTAGGGGGGTTATGGGGACAAGATGGAGGAACTTGGGTGTGTCCAGCCTTTCTTCCTCTTCTTCCTCTTTTTCCTCTTCTTCTTCCTCTTCTTCCTCTTCTTCTTCTACTTCTTCCTCTTCTTCTTCCTCTTCTTCTTCCTCTTCTTCTCCTTCTCCTCCTTCTCCTTCTTGTTCTTCTTCTTCTTCTCCTTCTTCTTCTTCTTCTTCTTCTCCTTCTTCTTCTTCTTCTCCTTCTTCTTCTTCTCCTTCTTCTTCTTCTTCTTCTTCTTCTTCTTCTTCTTCTTCTTCTCCTCCTCCTTCTCCTCCTCCTTCTCCTTCTCCTCCTCCTTCTCCTTCTTCTTCTCCTTCTTCTCCTTCTTCTATCTCTTCTTCCTCTTCTTCTTCTCCTTCTCCTTCTTCTCCTTCTTCTTCCTCTTCTTCTTCTTCTTCTCCTTCTTCTCCTTCTTCTTCCTCTTCTTCTTCTTCTTCTTGTTCTCCATTTTCTGCAGTGCTGTTGGCACTTTGGGGTTGGTTTAGAGTAGAAGTGCACTGTCTAACACAGGTGATAGGTATTGGGAATTAAGTGTAAATATGTTATACGTAGTTTGTAGTATAAAAAGACAACACCACCTCAAGGGCGGTCAGAGTGGCTGTGGCTGCCCTACTGAGCAGACCTCAGCTGGGCAGAAAGAAAATTTTACAGATAAAAATTAATAAACAGCATCAAGACCGAAAAGTGAAGAGCTCTGACTCGTTCTTCAGTTGCACGGGCTGAAACAGAGACATCCTGCACATCTCAGGGCAGCAATTATCAACAGCAACCCAAGAGACAACAAATGTTGTGTTTCAAATGTTGTGTTTCAAATGTTGTGTTTGAACATTTTAAATGTGTCCCCCATGGTTCAAGGGAGGGAAGGGGTCACAGATGAAAAGAACCCATTCCCGCTAATTCTCCGTTGGTGCATCCTCGTGCCAGGGTTTTGGGACAAATTGCTTTGATATCCAGCACAGTTTCAGTCAGCAGGGTTTTGGTGTCTCCCTATCCTCAGCAGATTTAGCCTTTAATTCCTTTGGTGTCTCCCTATCGTCGCCAGATTTAGCCTTTAATTCCTCTGTAATCCCACAGAGATGCCTCTAATTTCAGCACAGAGGTTTTCCCTGCCTTTTTCACTGATTTCAGAGGTTGGCTTGATGGAGAGGCACTCCACGTCTGGAATTAGGGAAATCAGCAGGAGAATCAGCTGGAAAAAGGATGGACACACTCTGGGATCGCAAGGAAATTTGCTGGGAATGAATTCCAGCCCATACTCCCCACTTGGTGAGCCACAATCTGCATTAGCTCCTTGCTAAACCCCAAGACCTCAAATCCAGTTTGTTCCTACGTTTCCCTTCTCTGCTTCAAGGTAGGAGCCAAAGACTGGAAAGAAATCCAGGATATCTCCTCTCTCCTTTCACTCCCTTGCTCTTGAAGAAAAGGAGCATCCCAAAACCTCAAAATTAGAAAATATCAGATCATTTTACACAGTGGGCTCGGAACCACCAGGTTAAGGGTTGGACTCAATAACATTGAAGGGATTTTCCAACCCCAACAATTCCATGAGTTCCATGAAGGAGTGGAGAACAAAAGGAAGAAAACACATGGAAATCAATCCAGGATATCCCAGCTCCTCTCTCCTTTCACTCCTCTGCTCTGGAAGAAAAGGAACACCTCAAAGCCCAGTTTCAAAGGCTGGAGAGGCAATTCCGTGTCTGAAATTAGGGAAATCAGCAGGAAAATCAGATGGGCACAGGGCCTTACCCTGATGGCATCTGACACACTCACAAACCCATCGTGATTTGTACAAACCAGGAGGGTGAAACCCAACCAGCAGCCTCAGGAGTGTTCTGGGAGCAAAAGGGTGGAGGAGGAAGGGAATTTATGTCCTAAAATTGGTTGTGGTTCTGAAATTTGGGTTGTCTTGGAGCGTTGGCTGAGCAAAGCTGGGAATGGCTCTTGGAATGCTTTCCAGGTCACCTTGCTGTTTGATTTTATCAGATTAAATGAAGACAAAACCAATTTGGTTCAGTGGGACCTCCTGCCATCCCAGCATGGCTAAAATTGGCCACATGAAGGAGCGATCTCCCCATATTCCAGGGACATCCATGTTGTACCATCCCTGCAAAAATGACAGTTGTGACCCATGGTGGCTTTGCTCTGTTCCATTTGGAGAATGAACTGGAATCTTACAGAGGAGATCCAGCCAAGGAGACTGACCCCAAAGCAGGAGCAGTCTGTGGGTGAGTTCCTAGATACAAGTGCCTGAAAGAAGATTCCTTGAGCTCAGAACAGCTCTGTGCTTTGCGTCCTTCACCCAAAATTATTATTTTGGATGAGGAGCCAGCCTGAATCTCAGCAAATGACATGAAACCCCAAATGACATGACACCCCAAATTGCTTCCCCAGAAACTTCACACAAACACCACAATCACGTTATCAGCCCAGCTGGGGGAAAAGCTGTTTGTGCAAAAACAATATTCAGTTTAATCGGGAGCTAAAAGGACTCCATGAACAAGTCCTGCAGCTCAGAGGGGGTGCAGGGTGTGGGATCAGCAGAACAGGGACCTTTCATTTCTCAGCTGGTTTGGAGGAAACCAAATAAAATAAATGGGAAATGTTCCAGCTCCTCTCATTCCTCCCCATCCCTGGCATCATTGCTGAGCTGTCCCTGTGACCTGAGCCCATCCCCATGGCAGCACCATGCCAGCTCTCTCTGCTATCCTTTAAATCCAGCAGGGATGGGATTTTTTCCTGTTTTAAGGAAAATATTTTCCTTTTTTTTCCCCCATTTTCTCCCATGTTTTCCTTTTTTTTCCCCATTTTTTTTCCCATTGTCCCCACTTTTAATTTCATTTTCAGGCAAGACACCTGAGACTTCCACAATGTTGCTTGCAGTTATCCTTCCTATGGAATTTCTGTTCCCAAATCCCCTTGGACATTGCAATGCCATCAGGGAATCCTCCAGCCCCAGAGCCCCTGGTGAGCCAGGAGAGACCCATGGATGTGGCTTTGTCACCCCCTGTGCCTGCCTGCCCCTCCTTGGCGCAGGAAACCCAACCCCAAGGCATGGTTTTAAGTGTGATTACAGATTTTCCAGGCTTTCCCTGTGCCTAATTACGGTGGGCCTGCGAGGTAAGCAGGGATAGGTTTCAGGGTTTGAATGGTTCAGTGTGGAACAGCCATCCCGCGCTCGTTTTCAGGGAGTTGAAGGGAAATTGGCAGCTGCATTTGAGCACCGAGGGACTAAAGACAAAGCACAGTAAGGTCTTTAGCCCAGCTTCCTCTCAGCAAGTGTCCTGAACTCACCTAAAATAAAAGGAAATCACAGAAAATGACAATGGCATTTTTTTTTCCTGTGTTTGGCTCCTGTCTCATCAAACCAAACTATCACTGAAATCCATCCAAGAGCACCAGACACCAAATCCTCTGTGTGACTGCAGGCCTGGATGATTTTTCTGATGCAACCAGGCTGTTTAGGAGGTTCTTGGTGTGAGGACTCTTATTTGGCATCTTTTATACCCTTTTGGGCTGAAATCACTCAATAATTACCATTTCCTTGAGTTCAGAGTGACCATCTCAGGCTCAAAACCACCCACACACAGAACAAGCCTGGAAGGTTGGACCTGAATCCATAAAAAAAAACCAGATTTTCTATTTTTTACCAATTTCCAAATTTCCTCCCATCAGATCCTGCAGTGAATTCACCAAAAGGAACACAGAGAGAGAGAGAGAGAGCAAAATCACTTTCCTAAAGTCTGGAAAAAATAATCCATCCATGGCACATCAGGTTGAGGAAGAGACATCTGGCTTTGATTAGGTTTTATAAGGTTGATAGCAAATAAGGGTATTAGAGTTAATTTACTTATTTAGAGAGAAACGACTCAATCACAGAAGCCGTGATTGTGCCTGCATGTTTGGAGAGCTCCACGGTTCCCTGCAGCCTCCTCTGGGAGCGAGACTCTGCCAATGGGAAAGAGGAGTTCCTTTTGCACAGAGATATTCCCAGAAGGATGCAAAGATTAGAGGAGTAAGTCCTGCCCAGACTTCCTGGCTGCCTAGGAAAACATGCCAGGGTGTGATTTGGGGCTGGAGGTGTAGCTGGAGGGTGAGGGAAGGTCCTGGAAGTGCTGGAATTGATGGGAATGGAGATCCAAGGAGGATGAATGAGATGCTGCAGGTGAGACAGAGGGAGAATGGTGGATTTGAAGGGATTGTAAACGCAGAGGTTTTGCTTGGAAGGAACATCTTGGGGGTGAAGATCAAAGCCAAAATGTCACCTTCAAGACGTCACACCCACGTGGCTTTCTGGGCATCCCAGGGATCCCTCCTCCTCATCCTCCGGGGAGGAATTTTGGTTTCCAAATCCCATCCTGTGGCCGCTGCCCTTTGTGAACCCGCGGGTCGAGCATGGGTTTGCATTTCTCTGTGTCACAGTAACCCCAAAAATCCCGGGTCTGGCTCTTCCCACAGAGCGGCTGGGGCTGTCCCAGGGAGGGAAGATGGGAGCTCCTGTGGAAATCTGCTTCCCCCCGGGGTCACTCCATCCCTGCTGGCACCTGATAGCCCCGAGGAAGCTTCAAGGGCCCTTTCAGCACACCCCTGTCCCAGACACATCCACCCGGGGCTCTCTGTCATCAGCTCTCTCTGCTCTTGCTTTATATCCAGCAGGGATGGGATTTAAATCCCACTTAAAATGGGAATTTTTTTCCCATTTTAAGGAAGCAATAAACATTTTTAATCTCATTTTCGGGCAGCACACCTGAGATTTCCACAATGTTGCTTGTACTTATCCTTCCTAGGGATTTTTTTTTTCTCTCTCCTTTCAGTTTTCTGTTTTAAGTTTTGGCGGAAAAGAAATTGCTGCTGCCACCAGCTGGAGTTTTTGGGGAATAGCCTTGAAATGTTTCCTTGCATCCCACGGACACGGTTCCAGCTGCTTGGACTTTTATTCCTGCTCATTGCAGTTAACTGGAAGCAAATTTAAGCCCAGCTTGCTTCTTGCAGGCGAAGAACAAAATTATGTGACAGCTGATGAATTTTTCTTGAGCTGGATTCCTTCAGTGCCAGGAATTCAGACAGAAGTTAAATAAAATCCATTCTCAGCTGTAATTTCATCATTAAAACAGTCGTGAACAAGTGGAATTTTGGAGGCAAAAGTGGTCTGAGGAGTGTATAATTTTTTTTTAAAAATAAATAAACCTGGAGAAATAATTGAAATGAAGTTCAGGATGATCCCCTGGTAGGTGGTGCTTCCTTTGAGGGTCGTGGTTTAGGGTGGACTTGGCAGTGCTGGGATTTTGGCAACTCCAGACGTCTTTGCCAACCTAAATGAATCTTTGGCTCTTTAGTTCCTCCTTCTCCCTCTTCCATGATTAATGTATTGATTGAAAGGGAAAAGCTGTGAATTTGGGAAGGATCAGCAAAACACTGGGGATGGCAGGGGCTGAAATTGATTTTCATGGAGCTGAGCAAAATTTTTCAGCGGATTTCAAGCCTCGCTTCCAGCTGCAGCCAGCAAGAGCCATAAAAAACCTCATCCAGGACAACAAAATCCACTTTCCCCTGACTCAGTGCGCCTCACTTGGATTTTCTACTCTGCATTTACGCCACCAACGCCGAGGAGCAGAGCTGGAAGAGCCAAGGCAGCCCTGAGAGCCCAAGCCCAGCCCAGCAGAGGTGATTTATGCTCTGCAGCAATGCCACTGGCAGATAATTTTTGATTTAGTCCATGCCACACGGGGCAGTGGCTGTGCTGACCCTTGGCTTTTAACCCCGAGACCTTGGCTGTTCTGGCTGCAGGAACTACTGTCTGTCCTCTGATAACCCTGCCAGAGCTCAGCTGGGGCTGCTATCTCACACGGGCTTTATTGATAAGGATGTGGAATCAGCCAGAAATGACCACCCGGGCAAGATTTTGTATTTAAACCCCCTGGAGGAGAGATTTTCTCTGCTTTTTAGGCCTTGGATGTATCCAGCATTTTGGGGACACCCACATTTCCCAGCCGTGCTCAACACCTCAAAAGCTCTGCCCCTGTTGCTATTCCATCATAGCAGAATATTCCCATGCCACAAATCCCTTTTCCCCAGCCACAAAATGCACATATTTTATTTTTTATATTTAATATTTGTATGCCAGACCAGGCTGGATTTCACCATTGTAAGATTTTAAAAACAGCCTCAGTTTTAACTCTATTTCTCTTTCTACCAGCTCAAAGTGAGTTTGGCTTTTCCAAGACAAAGCCATCACTGGCTTTGCCATTCCAGCTTCTCCCATTAGCCAAAGCACGTGGAATAATGGCTTTTTCAATGTTATTCATTCTTTCTTTTAATTTAGGTAATTAATTAATTCATTTCTTTAATAGCTCTGTATCTAAATCCATTGGAATATTTTCATCTGTCACCCAGGTGAGATTCAGCTCCGTCCCTTCTCCTGTTTGCCCAGCTTAGGAGATGGGAGAGAAGCGCTTGGAAGCATAATGAAGCAAAAAAGGGGGGGTGGGAAAGAAAAAAAGATATTAAATGACGGCCAGGAAGAGCAGGAATGCCTTGAGAAAGAGAAAAACTGCTGGGGGGGAAAAAAAAATCGAATGATGGTCAGAAAGACCCCTTGAGAAAGAGGAGCGGTGCCTGGAGAAGGAGGCGGCGTTGGACGCGCGTTCCCCGGGGAGTGCGTGGAGGAGAATTATTCGGGTCTCACCTACCCCTCTGCCGGGCGGGATTTATCGCCCTGCTCCGGGAAAGCCCAGGGATGATGGATTCGGTGCCGTGCTGGGAAAGCAGCCCCGCTCCGGCAGCGCGGGGGGGCGGGATGCGTGCGCTGATAACGGGCCGGGCGTTATCTCCTGCAGAATTTCAGGCTAATCTGGGCTTTTAGAGAGAAATGTGTTTGGGAGAAGCCTGGCCCAGCCGCAGGTGGCTCTGGGGATGGGGGGTGCTGCCGGAGGGATGCTCGGCATTTTTTGGGGAGGTGGGTTTGGGATGGCCGGAGCCCAGGGTGGTCCTGGCAGGGCTCCCGGAGGGTTTCCATGGGGATGCGGCTGGATCTGCCATCCCCGGAGGGCAGATAACCACCAACAAGGGCGCTCAGGGCTTCCCACTCCGAGCGGGGATGCACAGCTGGCAGATTGGCAGGAGGGAGATAAGGTGCTGCCCTCCTTTTGAAAGGGAGCACAGGCAAAGCTTTCCAAAAATTGGGTTTGCCCAAGCCCACAAAGATCCATCACTCTCCCAGAGCTATGACAGTTTAAAGTCTCCTGTCTCCCCATCCCTCTCCACCCTTCTTATTCCAACATCTGAAGGAGGAACAGAGAGGAATGAAAGTGATAAAAAATTGCTATAAAATGTTTAATATCTATAAATCAAGTCTGCAGCTCCAGCACTGCCTTTTGCCTTTCCCTCGCAAAGACTGAACGGTTGCACAAGAAAATATCTTCCAGTCTCAGCTGTCCTGGCCGCAATCAATAATATCAGGAATTTATTTTAGGATTGAAGGGACATTTGTGTGCTTGAAGCGGGCAGGTGAGAGGCTTTAATTAAAAAATAAAATGAGGTTCAGTTCGGTCATAAAAGGTGACATATTTCTTTATTCCCCTCTGTCACCGCAGGTATAAATCAAACCCTTGGGATAAATAGGTGGGATAACTGGATCCTTGGCAGTGAAATAATAAAGGAATTTCCTCACTGACATCAGGGCCTGAGCTGTGGAGGTTTTCCAGCCAGCCACAGTGGGAAATGCTGCACTGAGCTCCCTGAACATCCCAGGTTTTATCAGGAGCTGGGGAGGAGATGGAGGACCCAGGGGCTGAGGGATCCATGCACAGGGATTGTCCCTGGCAGTGTGCTCCATGCCCAGGATGGTGGAATGTGCTCATTCCCGTTGGGCACAGCTCCACCTGCTCCCTCTGTGGCATTGCACAACATCCCAAGTGGAGATTTTGCCCTTCAGCACAAAAGGAGCTTTATACAAGCAACACAATTATCCAGGATGGAGCAAATCCCTTGTTTCAGTGCTGTTTCTCCAGCCTCAGCTGGATGGGAGTCACCAATTCTGGTGGCAACAATCTGTCCTTCTTCCAGCTCGTCATCCCTACACGTTCATCTCTCCAGGATGTTTTCCCCCAAGGTCATACTCCAGCAGTTCCCTGGGTCATTCCCACTTAGCAACTCTGCAGGAAAGGAAATATTCAGAAATCAATCTGCTTATTTCTTGTCTTGTGTGCAAAAATTTCTCGGGTCAGGAGGCAAACAGGTTGCCTGAAATTCAATTTATTTTCCTCTGTATTTTTATCGGTGGCTCCAAATTTTAAAACATAAAATTTGTGGCTCAGTCTGATGGTAAAAATTAGGCAAGAGAGGAGGTTAAAGTCACCTTTCCCCTTTATGTTCCCCCATAAGGGAATTTTGGGGCTTTATTTGTGGCTCTTTGTTTCATCTCTTCCATCCACACCCAGAGCAGTGGGATCTGGAGTCAGGATTTGGGGTTCCAGATGGAGCAGTGAGATACACAAGTGCCTCTGGAGGAGGCAGGAACTCTGATGCAGCTGCAATGCCCAGAACTTGCCAAGTATTTACATTTACATATTTAAAAATAAAAAAAAATTAAAAAACTGTCACTGGTAAAGGTAAGCATAGAAGAAAAACTCGAGGGAAACATTTGGCAAAGCATGGTGGCCCAAGGAAAATCCAAACAATAGCCTGGGAGGAACAAGGGCAGGGGCGGAAGGGTAAGGCTGCGGATCCGTGTGCCGCGGGACGGCTGGGATTTAACTGGAGCTGGGACCTCCTGGGGACAAACCCACAACCCCACTCGTGTGCAGGCTCCTGAAGCTCTTGTGTGGAGGCTCCCAGTCCCATTTCGTGGTGGTGATGAGGTTTTGCCTGGCCCAAAGTCTCCCTCTGCAGACAGATCCCCATCCCTGCCGCCATCGCCGCGTTCCGCTCTCCGCCGGCGGTTGGGATTCGTCGTTGTCTCTTTGGATCTCTGACAACGTGAGGTTTGCATGCTCGTTTGCCTGTGCAGAGCCTTTCCTTGGGACTCATCCATCACCTTCCAAGTTAAAACAGGGCTGCTTGTCCAGAGGAAGTCATTTGTCTCTCACGAAAAGAGTCGCTCTCCCACCCCCGCCAACCACTCCGTGGCGGTGCAAGGGAATCCATTAACTTCCCCGGAAAATGCATCATCTGACGTGGGGACTAAACTTTAGACTAACAAACCGCTGGAGAGGACATGAAGGAGCCATCTCTGTCACCCTGCTCAGTGCTCAGGTCAAAGCCTGACCTCTCTTTCCATTAAATCTTTGACTTTTAAGGGAAAACATCACAAATTGGCAGTGACTCCGGGTTTGGTGGCCGGAGTCGGCGCCCTGATTTCCAACCTCCCAAGGAGGTTCCTGGCTCTCTTTGAAACCCACCTCTGGAGCTGCTGCCTCTCCCCGCTCCCCTCCTGCTCCTCTCGGGGGAAAGCGGGAAGGAAATGCTCCTTGGAGGGGAATGGCTGAAAGATCCCAGAAATAAAGCCTGGGAGCAGGAGGGAGCCCGTGGTAGGAAGCAGCCACTCAGCCACCTCGCGGGAGCCACGCCGAGGGCAGGGCTCCAAAGGAAACACCCCAAACCCACGTTCAAGTTTGTTTTCCCTGCGCTCAATCCCATCTTTTAATATTAACGAGTTTTCCACAGCGCCTATCCCAGATTTGCAGGCCTGGAAGAAGCACAGGAGATGAATTTTCCCATCCCAGCAGCCAAGCAGGACCCAGGATATTTTTTGTTCAGATAATCCCAAAAGTAACATCTCCAAACATCTCCAGCTGGGTCACAACCTTCCTTGGTCACAAATAAAGGAGATATCAACTGCCACACTTTCAAGTGGGAATTCCCATGTGCATGCAGGAGAAATTATTTTTCAGGGAATTTCATCCGCAATTCAGCATAATTTTGAAATTTTTGTCCTGGAAATTTTCATTCATGTCAATTTTATCTTTCATACCAGTAGAAGAGAAGAGCATTTACCCCATGAAGTCTCACACTGAATGATTACTTTATATTATTTGTGAGTTTCTCTAAAACCTAAGAGCCAAAGTTAAAATTATTAATAATCCATAAAGCCAAAAAAGAACAAAATCAGTGTTCTTCTCATCAAACTGTTTCCTTTCCTGGAAAATTATTGTTAATTCTTTGAAACTATGTTTCAATTTTATTTTGCTCAAGAAACAAACCCCAAAAGGAATTACTCATTTAGGTTTAAAGAAAAGAGGGGAAAGACAAATTTTTCACCTCCATCTGATTGGGAAGTGAATGGCCTTTCTATTATATGAATAAAATGAAATGAGATGAGTGATATGAAATGAAATGAAATGAAATGAAATGAAATGAAATGAAATGAAATGAATAAAATAAAATAAAATAAAATAAAATAAAATAAAATAAAATAAAATAAAATAGAAACTAGAAGAGGCAAATGAAAACTGATGAGAAACCCTGATGAAAAATGAAAGATCTTGGAAAGTTCATTCCTGGACTTTCTGGGACAGAGCTGTGGAAGCAAATACAGCTCCTTTGAGGCAGAGTTTGTAACAGATTCAGATTTAAAGACAACAACTTTATTTTTCTATGGCCTTGAGGGGATTAGGAGAGGAGAGGAGTCCTGCTCGCCACTGGGGATATAAATCCTGGAGGGTCACTCCGTAGCCATCCGTCAAGCCAGAGGAAGGGAGGAGGCAGAGTCATTTTCAGTAGTAAATTTGGGAAGAACAAGCACTAATGGCCTAAAATTAAGAAAGAAAAACATCGGGCTAAATAGTAGGAAATGCTTTATAATGGTGAGGTCAGGCAGACAATGGGGAAACCTGTCAGGGGAGGTCAGGGGCTCTCCAATAATGGAGATGTTCGGGGATGGCCCGAGGAGCCACGGAAAGGGGGCTCCGCTGGAATCTCCTCCCTCGAGCCCCTCGCACAGGGCCACCCCTGTGGGAACGCGCGTGATCCCAAGGTGGTGGGGATCTGGGGAGGAATGTCAGGTTCCTTGCAGGCTTCCCTGCTGTCAGGTCTCTTGCAGGCTTCCCTGCTGTCTCCCACCCAGGAGCAAGGTGCAGGGTGGGCTGGGGGGCTCGGCGGCAGCCGGCGCTGCTCGGAGCAGCAGAGATCTGCCCCAGCTGTTCCCTGCTCCCAAGGAAAACAGAGGCTGTCTGAAGAGGTGGGATCATCCACGCTGGGAAGGAAGAAAGAAGCCTTTCAGCAGAGCCCTCCTGCTGGGAAAGTGGGGGAGAGGGAGGCGGGGGACGGGCCGGGGTCCGCGCGGATTCCAGCGCCAGGCGCGTTCCTAAGGCTGTCAGGTTGATTTCCTGCTCTTCCCGCACGGACACCTGCGCTCCATTCCCCACACGTCGTTAGGGTTTTCCAACCTCTGGTGTCCATCATCACCAGCAGGCAATCAGAGCGGGGCTGTGATGAATGATCCGCAGGCAGTTTATTATACACACTAAATCCTCTCCGCTCCGTGCTCCAAGGGTGGGCCCGATACATTTTATTCCTCTTCGGCTTGGATTTGGGTCTTGGATCTGTTGGATGCCTCCTGGTAAACGTGGGATAGGTGCTGCGTGCCGTGCATTGATCCAAGCACAGTTATTTCCCATCGTTTCTCTGGTGAGAAGTCAGTAAAGCAGGAATTTTTCTGTATTCCTGGAAATCCTGGCCACGTCAGAAATGTCACCCAGCCAAAGCAGGGAATGTCACTGTGACAGCCCAAATCTCCCAGTGGAACGAGGCTGGAGGTGTGACAGCAACTGGAGGATGGAGATGCTGAGATCAGATTCAGGGAAAGCCAGAACAACTGGTTCCCATTGGAATGCACCATGCAGAGACCACCATAATTAGGGTTTTTTTAAACAGAGATCATTCGTAAGTCTAAAAAATGAAAAGCTTGGTGTGGGGCTGGCCTGAGAGCAGCACAGGGACATCCATCCATGTCCCCAGAGCTGCCCTCTCCTCTGAGAGTCCTTCCTGCTTTGACGTGTTGTCCCAAACACCTCCCGAAGGCGACTGCGGCTGGCAAGGGAGTGTTTCTAATGGAAAAGGTGGGATTAAGTGCTGGTAACACAGAGCAGAGGGCACAGCTCCCAGAAAAAGACTCTCCTTCCTCCAACTGCCCCCTTCAGCCCCACCAGAGCAGGTTTCCACCAGCCCACTGGAGCAAACTCCACAAACTTCTCCCTCTTTGTCAGGAGGCAAAGTGAGACAGATTTTCCTGCTGCCGCTTGGGCATTTGGAGATGCTGTTCCTGAATTTCCCTCTCCAGCATCAGGCTCTTGGTCCCAGGATGCTCCAGAACAAAGCCTGAGAGAAGGGTGCCTGGTCATGATCTCTTGCCTGGGGAAGTCATGGTTTTATGGAAAATGATGATGGACAAACCCAGAGCACAGAGGGCTCCAGTGCCTGCAGCTCGTGTGTAAACATGGAAATGAGAGGAGGTGGAAAAACAAGCAGGGAGCACTCTGAGGAGTCTGAGGAGAAAGGAGGAGCTTCAGAGGAATGGCACCGACTGCTGCACTAAAGGGCAGCTTTTCCCTCTCCAAAAGCTTTGTTTCTGTCCAGCTCCTGGGGGAGGAGAGTTGGCCTGGAGCTCCAGCAGTAACTTTGAGTAACTTCTCAGGAAACAGCTTATTTAGATAGCACTGCCTATTTTCAGAGGAGGGGAGAGAAGGACATATGGCCTGTTACTAATGAATGGCTTTTCCACAACTAATGATGTTTCCAGGGATGGATACTCCAAGGTCTCCCCAGTATCTCCACTATCAGGATGGATTTTGGCACCAGGAAAGCCAAGTTTTTCCACACACACACACTCTGATAGGAGAGAGTTAAATCTCTTCTCTGCCTCTAATGGAAAATTAAGCAGGCATGACGCATCTGCTTAGGAGCCTTTTTCCTTATCTCCGGGATCAAAAAGAATTCCAGGGCTCCAAGAGCAGAAACTGAGAGCAGTTCATTCCCTGCCAGCGCGTGCAGACTGGGGGAGTTCAGGTTGGACACAAGTTAAGGGTTGGAGTCTCACAGCAATAAAGAGATTGTTTCCACTGCCTGCAGGAGGAACAGCTTTGGATCTTGATTTCTCTGCTCCGGCTTGCAGTAAATAAAAGCTTCAAGCAGAGCCCATTAAAGCTGTTTCAGTTTCCAGGCTCCGGTCTTTCTAAAATTAACTCTTAGATGATTCAATATACGCAAATGCCCCTTGGCTGAGGAGCAGAAGGATTCAAATCATCAGATGTTCATCACAACCTCCTGGGTCAAGGATCTGCCAGCAATATATCTGTGGATTTGCCACCCAGCCTGGAAAAGGCTTCAGCAAAGAATTCCCAGAGATAACAAAGATTCTACATTTAAAGAATTTTGTCAAATCGTGGTATCCAGAACCTGTTTTGCACAAGAACTGGTGCTCAGCCTTGTATTCAGGTTCCTTTGAAGCCTCTATCCACAAAGCCAAACTGTCGGGAGCTCATTCCTCCTCAGCAGAGTTTTAGGTGTGAGCTGAAAACCACAAACCCCAATCCCTGAAGGACCCAAGGGCTCTGGGCAAGGCTTCTCCTCTTTTTACAAAGCACAGCCCCTCTGAAAGAAAGCAAACAAAACTTAATCACTGCTACCTTGAGGCAGTCAGCCCCGCATCCCAAGGCAGGGCAGGTCCCTAACCCCAAAATGTTGGCTCTGGGAGTTTTTATCTTGCTGGGGTTTTGCTGTGTCTGGGGTTGTGCAAGTTTTTCTAACGTCATTTCTGATCAAGGTAGCTCCCAGTAACAGCTTTCAGCATATTCCAGGTCAAGGTTAAGAGGGAAAGGGAAATTGCACAGGGGAGGTGCTCCTGCTGCTCTTTGAGGTGGCAAGGCCTGGGAGAGAGGGGATTGTGCAGAAATTAAAGGAGTTCTTGTAATTCAGAGGAGCTGCAGCAACGAAAGGGGAAAGCAACATTTGTAACACCATTAACAAATGACAGCAATGTGCAGATGCCTGGAAACGAGGCCAATGTCAGCTTTAAACCCATCCATGGCAAATTGATTTCAAATCATCAGCCCTATGCTCCAGCAAAGGCTGGGTTTTTTTCCAGCAGAAACAGCCTGTGCATTTGGAAATCACTTTAACCAAGTCTGGAAAACATCCTGCTAAGCAGGACCTGTCTCCCAACAGAGTCCAAGCTCCCACAGATTTTGTGCTGGGCAGGTTGGGAGCAATCCTGACGTTAATGAATAGTAACTTGCCCAGAGAAGCTGTGTTTGCCCCATCCCTAGAAGTGTCCAAGGCCAGGCTGGATGAGCCTTGGAACACCCTGGGATAGTGGGAGGTGTCCCAGCCCATGGAACTGGATGAGCTTTAAGGTCCCTTCCAGCCCAAACCATTCCATGATTCCGTGATCCCCATTCAAACCACATTCATGGTCTGCAGCATCATCCTCTCCAGGCTCAGGAGACCCACGTGGAAAAGCTGAGCTTGCAGCCCTCAGCCGCTCTGAATTTCACATCTGCACATGAAAATGAACCCTCAGTTCCTTTTGCTGCCTGGAACAGCTCAGATTTTTCAGGGGAAAAAGAAGCCCTAAATGAAAACTCCTCCCCAAAACCTCTCAGGTACACAGAGGGTTTGCAGCACACGGAGCAAACACAGCCAGAACCTCATGGAAACCCCATCCCAGATTAATCAAACCCTCCCCCAAGCAGCCAAGGAAGACATTAAACCTCCAGGCTGCTGGGGAATTGCCAGAAGCTGGGAATGCCAGCACCAGCTCTAAAGAATAATTGGCAACGACAGCAAAATTTGATGTTATCCTTGCAAATTGTCCCTGTCAGCCCTGATGGGATTTAGGGATCACTGAAGCACACAGGACAAGCTCCCTCTGCTGAGACCATGGATGCTGGGATGTGGAGGGCAGGAGGCTCCACAACAAAAGGGAAACAGCTTTTCCATCTCCAAACCCTGACCCAGGTGTCTCTCACATGGCAGGGCTGGGCTGGGACAGAAAATCTGGACCACAGGAACAATCTGGATGTACTGATAGGTAAAATGCTGTCCCCACTTGGTTTTGGGGAAGAATCCAAACCTTTTGCATTTCCATCTTCCCTTGGATTACAGTTTTACAGTTTGCAGACAGGTGTGGGTTTGTAACTGCAGCAAATGCAGACCCAGCTGCTGGAAAATTTGAAATCCAAACCATTCTGGTGGAAAAAATTCCTTGCTTGGAAAAAGTCCATGAGAAGCTCAGCCCTCACCTGCATGGCCTGTGAACCTCACAGGACCTTCCTGTGCTCCTGAAAGACCCCAAAATCCTTCCTGCTTCCAAAGAACTCCCGCTGATGGGAAATTCCGGTTCTGTCTGAGAAACAGCACAAAACCGCTTGAATCCAGAGAGGTGAAGGGAAGAAAAGGGAATTTTAGGAGCAGACAGGCCAGGCAGGAGGGAGGATTAAGTTCGGAGAGAAGCTTGGCACAGCTGCCACCTCTGTCATCAACCCTCGGGTTGGGCACCCCCTCTTTACCTGACCCCCACTTTGCACAGGCTCCAGGGTTCCAGCAGGGAGCAATGAGGAGATGCCATCATCCACCCAAGCAGTATCTTACAGAGTGGTGGGAGAAGCTTTAAACACCTTTAAACTGGTTTGGAGATAAATCTCCAGCCACGTCCTTGGTTTCTTGCCTCCCCAGCTGCCTGGCCCAAGGCAGCTGATGAATTTGGGCTGTTCAGCCTGTCTGACCTTACACAGCCAAGGCACATCGCTGCTCCCCCCGCCTCATCTCCCCCAGTGCCCCCTGATTTTCTCTCCCACAGCCCTGAGAATGCCTTTCCTTGTTTTGCAGAGCCTCCTCATTGTTCCGGGCAGGATGGGCAGAGCGCGGGGCGCACAATGCGGTGCCCTCTGCTCAGGATGTACGTTGGTCATCCCAGGGCAGGAAAGTGCTTACAGAGGGGCTTCCTCAGCCAGCTGCCTCCTCACCCTCCCTCCCCCTTCCCACCAGCTCCTCAGCATCATCCTGGTGCTCTGATTACCCCTCACAGGAGCTCTCTGCAGGTCACCAAAACCTCCATCGCCCATGGAAGATCCCATAGATATTCAACGGCCACCACAGGTAAATGCATCTGTCTCCCAAAAACTGCATCCCACCCAGGGCTGGAAGAGGAATCCAGAGGGTTGTGGAAGAGTAATCCAGAGGTCTGTGTCCATTGTGTCCACCCCATCTGCTGACAGCAGCCTCCATCCTCACCAACGTCATGTGCGCAGTAAATGAGTCCTGGAGTCCTTTCATCCCCTGCCAGCCTTTGTCCTTGGCACACATGAAACTCCTGGGCATCCTGAGCATGGGGCCAGCTCTGGTCTCCATCTGGAACAAAGGCTTCTCTGGGTGTGCAGCTCTGCAAATGACATTAATGAGTCTATAATTAGTTCTTAGCCTCTCGTGGCTCAGGACAGTGTGTCCACGTCAGCCCCACGTCGTGGACATCCTCCCCGGGGGCTTGTACAGCACAAGGAATTCTCCCTGACATCACTGCTCCTCGTAAATCCCAGATCTGAGGCGGCTTTTTCCATCTCTCAGGCCTGAGCTCACTTCCTGAAACGGCTCGTGGTAAATCAGGAATTTGGGGTTTGGGTGGCAATCCCACACACCAGGTTTCTACACACCCTGTATTTCAGGGTGAAATACAAACTGGATTTTCTTGGGGTAATAAGAGTTGCTTCAGAGCTAAAAACCTCATCAATAATTATCTCTCAGTGCAAGCCATGCCAGTCCTGCCAATGGCAAAAACATCTACGAGGACAGGAATCAAAGAATCCCTCAGAATCAAAGAATCCCAGGATCATTCCAGTTGGAAAAGAGCTCCAAAATCACCAAGTCGAACCTGTGACCCACCCACAGCTTGTCACCAAGCCCAGAGCACTGAGAGCCACATCCAACCATTCATTGGGCACCTCCAGGAATGGGCACTCCAAAGCTCCCTGAGCAATCCATTCCAACGTTTGACCCCCTTTTCTGGGAAGGAATTCCCTCACTGTCCAGCCTGACCCTCTTCAGCAGCGAGCGGCGCTGATGTGGGGCCGTGGGATCCCAGGATCACGTGGAATTGCGAGCACTGAGACCCCAAAAACACAGTGTTTGCCTCACCAGAGAATTTCTTCACCCCTCCAGTGCTCTCCTCGCTCATCCAGAGGGAATTTCCTGGGGAGGATTCATTTCTCTCTCAGGACAGAATGTCCTCCTTCCCCCCAGCACTGAGCTCCAGCTCACACCTCACCTCAACCTTCACCTCACCACCACTGCTGGTGGTGATGTCCTGAGGGAAGCACAGGAGATGATCAAGGTTTGTTCCCTGTTTGGGGTTGGCTTTTGGAGCAAGGTGATCTTTAAGGTCCATTCCAACCCAAACCATAAGATCACGAGATTTCATGAGATCATAAGATTCCATAAGATCATAACGATCAGAAGATCATATTCCAACCCAAACCATCCCATGATTCTGCACAGGGACTGGGGAGTTCCCACTGACCTTACACCATCAAATAACTTCCCCCCGTGTCTTTCCAGAGGCTCAGCATCCAAGACCTTCCTCCAATTCATGTGCAGTCACAGACCAGATGACCCACAGGGCTGATGGCTCAGCAAAACTCCTGAGTCTGCCCCCACCAGCGGGAAAGAACCAGTTAAAAATACCAGAGTGGTTTGAATCCCTTTTCCTCTGAGGCCTGAATGAGCCTAAGGGAGGAAAGTGCTCCTCAGGGCCCTGACATCTGAATGTGCTGCTAAGGAAGAGGTGTGTAGCACATGCACAATAATTCACCGGGCTTTGAAGGCTCCAAGTGGCCTTTGAATGACAATTTGCTCACAGAGGCCATAAATACACAACGTGGTTCGTTGGGCTTTGGTTAACATGGGAAACAACCCAAGAAAGGCATTTTGGAGCTGTGGCTTTGCATTTTTTTATGTGTGTTCTGTCCAAGCAGGGAGCCTGAGGAACAGCAGGGTTTGGGGAGGGGTGATCACTTGACCCAGCGGTGAAAAACAAGATTTTGAGTGCAATTAACAGCTCAGTTTGCTGTCTGTGGTTACTTTTATTTATTGATTAATTGGGTGCAACTGCCTGGTGGAGTTCCCAGATTTTGGGGAGGAGGAGATGTTGGAGAAAAAAACAGGGATAGAGATTGAATATCTCAAAGCCTAAAGGAACCTGGAGGATCCTGTTTCACGCTGCAGGACCCAGCAGACACCATCATGGGAAGATGCACCCATGGATGTCACCGGCCAGCAGTTTCCAAGATGCTCCCCAGGTTTCCAAAATAAATTTCTTTGCAGCAGAAAATATCCGCTCAGAGGAAATATTTCCCCACAACAGTTGATGGAAACCCCTTAGCCAGGTCCAAAATCCAGGGCAGATTTCCCAGTGATGTCCATGCACCAGTTTGGACAGGCTGCTCAAAGCTTCTCCAGGTCTCCAGAGTGGAAGCTCACCAGGTAACTCCTGGTTTTCACCATGCCCTTGAACCTCAGCCTTTTCCAGCTAAACCCAAACAGTTTGATTGCAAAGCCACCAAAAAGGGTGATGTTTGTCCATTTAACCAAAATCCCTTCAGTGCACCGTGACTTTGTGCACATGGGGTGGAAAGGGGACACAGCCAAGAGGCTTTACTGGAAGTTTCCTTGGACTTTTATCCCACTGACAAGAGATTAAACATCCTTTGTGGTGTCCCAGAAAAGGGCTGGAGCTCCTGGATCTCGGCTAAGCAGAGGAAGACAAGAGCTTTGCAGGGATCTCATCCAAGGCCTTTTTTCCCAAAGCAAAACAAGAATATTCTCTGGAAGCATCGAAGGCTTTTGCAAAGAGAAATAAAAGTTTCCAGCTCTGGTTTGGTTGGAGCCAAACCTGTGTCCTCATCCAGTGGGTGAGGCACAAGGGTTAGGAGGGAAAAGTGCTCGGCTGTGGAGGAGAAAAGCCTCAGGCAAAGGAGAAATCAAATGAGAAATCATTTTTAAAAATCCAAAAAGGAAGTTTCAGACTCCTCTTCATGATTCATGCCTGCAGTGTTGTTTGCCAGAAATTATTCAGAATTACTCTTCTGGCCCGTGCTGCTCTTCCCCACCTCTGGAATTCCCAAGTGTCCTGCTCCTCTGAGCATCCATGATCCTGGGCACCCCCAGCACCCACCTTGCTCCAGAACCAAAATAACCCAGGAGAAATCCCTCTCTGGCAGCTCCATAAGGAGAAAAACAGGGCACCCTTGTTTGCAGTATCTATTCAGTGCCTTAAAAGAGCAGGAAATTTGGGCCATTTGCTTTATCCATTGTATCTTCTGTTATTCATCAATTTTGGAAAACAGCCTCTAAAATTGTTTCCGGCTCTCCTTTCCCATGTAAATCACTCCAAGGTTTTGTGTTTTTGTCTTCAAAAAAAAAAAAAGAGAAAAAATAGCCAAACATTCTGTTGTCCACAGCAATTTTTTTTCACTTCATTCCAATTTAGCAACTCGGTGGAGCTCCCCTTTCCCTAAAAGCCTGGAAACAGAGGAAGCAGTTCCTGCCTGCGGCTGCACGCAAGCAGCAAATGAGCAAATGCCACAGCTGAATGCTGCTTTCCTGTCCCCTCTGTCCCCTCTGTCCCCTCGGCTGTCCCCTGCAGCCCCCAGCCTGGGTATAACCCAATAACCCCCTCCTGCAGGGCTCTGCAGTGCTGACTCTGCTCCAGCCCCCGGGGATGGAAAAGGTTCTCTGCAGCCAGGCTGTGATGCTGCACTTTGGGAGTTCAAGGCATTGAAGTGTTTGGGGTTTAGGGAGAAAACTGGGATTTTGGGGTTTGTTTTGTTTTGGTTTTTTTTTTTTCTTTCTCCTAGATGTTTCTAGGTTTGGGAGGAGATGTGGAAAGGCAAATAGAAATGGGATGTGACCAGGTTATGGTCACATGAAACACAAGACACACATGAAACCCTGGCTTGGATGTTCCCTGAGGGAAGAGCAGGAATGGACCAGGTTTAACTGGGAATCCCTTTGGTTTTCCACCAGGGTCCTGCCCTGCTGGTCCCACATGGATCAGCACGTGGATATTTCAGGGGACACCTCACTTGCTGTTTGTCTCCAAGACCCAACTTCAAGACTCATCTAAAAAGATTTTAAAATATGTATTTTTGGGGGTTTAGGCTCCATTTAAATTAGATTTTGGGAGGGAATCCTTCCCTGTGAGGGTGGGAGGCCCTGGCACAGATTCCCAGAGCAGCTGAGGCTGCCCCTGGATCCCTGGCAGTGCCCAAGGCCAGGCTGGACAGGGCTTGGAGCAGCCTGGGATGGTGGGAGGTGTCCCTGCCCATGGATGAGTTTAAGCTCCCTTCCAACCCAAACCATTCCATGATTTTATGATTTACCTGCACCCATTTCCCTTAACAACATGCAAGAAGACCCCCAGTGCATCCATCCTCCTCTAAGCCTTCCCAGGAGGACCAGGAGGAAGCTGGAATGATCTCAGGATGTGCAGAGTCAGACCAGCCAGTTTCCAGCAGGTTCACACACAGAGGAGGGGAAAATAATAATAATAAAAAATATCAAAGCAAAAAAGAAATATTCCTGTTGCAGCTTTTGCTTCTGGAAATCCCCCGTTTGACCCAGAGTGAGTCAGAGGAATTGTTGACCTTGGAATTATGATGGGAATGCCGTGTCACACAGAAGGAGAGCAGAGCAGCCTGGCTGCAGCGTGGAGCACTGGGATGAGCCAGGGGCTGATGAGCTCACAGCTCCAACCCTGCTGCAAATGCAGGGGTGGTGTGGGAAGAGAGCTCTGCTGTATTCCATCAGGAAGGTAAATCCAGGGAAAACAGCTCCTCAGTGGCTGCACCCTGCGTGGAAACAGCCCATCAAACCCAGCACCCCTGGAATGGGCAAGAAACAGGTTGCCTGGATAGCTCAGCAGAGTATTCCCATTTTAATTCCCATTTTTGAGGAAGCTCATCCAATGCCTCGTGCCTCAAAGCAAACAGAGAATGAAAATCCACTTAAATGTATTTTGGCCAGGAAAAGTTTCTCAATAAAATATGCTGGCAAAGCTGAGCTTAATTTTAGACCAAGCTGACCCACCTAAGGAGGTGTGGAAGTGTGTAATGAACTAATTAATTGATATCAGAGTTGTTGCCACTCTGGGAAGGTGAGTAGGGAAGGAAGGTGGATTTTAGTCACAGTCAGGAGAGAAAGGTCAGATCCTGGAAGCTCATCCCACACTGGGAATCCAGTTATGGGAATGTGGGCTGGCCAGGCACACCTTTCTCCAGGTTTGGAATCCTTTGCCAGGCACTGACCCTTCCTTCCCCTCAGACTGAAAAACCCCTTCGCTTCCTGGAACAAGAGAAAATTAGGAGGAAATTGCAATGATTATTTTCCCTAATTAATTTCTTTTGTTGCCAAGGGGAAAACCCAAATGCTCCATCCAAGTCAGACCTTGGGAAATTTTATTATGGATTTTTATGGTATATTATGGATTATTATGGAAGTTTTATTATGGTTTTATGGGGGAGATCCTTGAAGTTACCACTGTCCCTTCTAATGCCCAGCAGTGCCTAAAGCATGAAGATGGAACATGAATTTCACTGGAAAATCCCCCTGATTTTTCCCCATGCTGGAAAAAGGCAGGGATGAGAGGATTTGGATTGTTCAGCTTGGAGAAGAAAAGGCACTCAGGAGAGCCTGGAGCCCCTTCCAGGGCTTAAAGGGGCTCCAAAATTCCTGGAGAGGGACTTTGGAAAAAGACCTGGAGAGGCAGGACAAGGGGGAATGGCTTCCCACTGGCACAGGGCTAGGTGGGATATTGAGAAGGAGTATGGATATTGGGAACTAGATCAGCTTTAAGATCTCTTCCAAACCACTCCATGATTCTGTGACTAAGGGAATGAAGCCAGACCCAGCTGAGGAGCTGATTTTTGAGAGGTTTTTATTCACCTCCCGATTTCCCAGCAAAAGGCAGAGGTGGGCTGCATACTTTGGACTGATAAGGGCAAAAAGGAGTCCCTAGAGCCTCAGCCTGACCTCAGCAGTGGTGTCTCACTTCTGCCTTCTCCTAGAGGATCTGTGCCTGTTGCAATTGCCCTCCTGGTGGATCTGTGCCTGTTGCAATTGCCCTCCTGGTGTTTTCTGCGCCTCCTCCGCTCCAACCCCGGCCTCCTTCCGAGCAGGAGCAGGAGATAAGCGCTTAATGAGTGAGCAGAGCACATAGTTTCCCTGCAAGAAGCATCTCCCTGGGTTCCTGCCAGATTCTGAGCCTCTCCCCCGTGCAGGCCGCCCTGGCAGGCAGGAATTATCAGGGGATTGCAGAAACTTCCCACCCGACGGGGAACCCGCAGCTTTCCACTCCTAAACCGACCTTTGGGGGGATTTTTTAGGGGGAAAAAAGCCTGGCAGTCCCACTTTGGAGCTTTGGGACACCCAGAAAAAAGGGATGCCTGGAGTTTAGGGAGCTGGGTTTGTTAATAGTTGGAGCAGAGGAAGGCTTGGCCTCCGTTCCTTAGGTCACAGTGACAGCAGAGGAAATCTGGCAGGGCCGCGCTGAGGGATGGAGATTGCTCTCCAGGGTGACTCCAAAAGGCAATAAAAAGAGAAGACAATAAGGAGAGAGATAATAAAAACCCTCCAGCTTTTGATTTTCTCCCAGCCATGCCAGGCTTTTCAGGAAGGCCTAATGTTTGCCTACAGATTTACTGTCCCCCAGGCACAGGGGGCAAAGGGACAGAGGTGACGCGACTTGGCAGCTCCAGCCAAGGATTTGCATCCAGCTGAGCAAAAATTGGTGGCTGGATAGAAATGGGGTCAGAATTATCTTTTCCCCTGAAGAGCCCTGAAAAAGGAGCAGGACCTTAAATCAGAATTATTCCTGCTGGAGGCAGGTTTTGCTCCCTGAAACAAACACCAGCTTCTTCGGGAATAGGAAAGGCCCTGGACAAACAATGGCACAGCCTCAGGGCATGCAGTCACCAGGATGATCAAAGCTGAGGTTGGCTATTCCGGGGGCCAAGAGCAGCTCCAGTTGCTCTCCTTGGCCTCCACCTCAGCACAGATTTCAGTCTTTGGTGCAGCCACCACCCAGAGCTCAGCTCAGTCCCACAAGCTCACCCTGAGCACACAAAGAGGGTAAAAAAAACCTAAATCCAAAATCATCACAGAGCCCTGAGGGTCGCCTCTCCTTGGAGGGCTTGGCTGGTCCCATGAGGGATGAACCAGGGTGGTGGGATCTGATTCTCATCCATGCATGAAAGCCCACCCAGACTGGGCCCCAGGTGAGGGAGGATGAGCAGCTGCAGCCAAACCTGGGCAATGAATTCCTCTCACCTTTCCCAGCCCTGGCTCTCCAAACCTGGGTGCTGGACATTCCCAAGGGACGCTCCTGCAGGAGAACCAAGCCTGTGGCCCAAACCCTTTGCTGATGGTGCTCCAAGGACAGCAATGGGAAGGGATGGGCTGGGGAATGGGATGTGGGAAAAGCAAAAAACATCTTCTGAGAGGAGATTGGGAGGTTTGTTTTCACACTTCACTTTCTCTTCTTTCTTCCCCTTGGTATAGGAATGCCTAAGTAGATATATTGGAAAACATTGGAATGTTTTCTTCCAGGGCAATTGAAATATTATGCTGATATTAAAGAATTATGGAATTCCATTAACAATATGAAAGGACAATACTCAACTGGGCTTTTTTTTAAAATTCTCCTCTTGATATAATTTGTTCCAATGAAGGCCTTCTCCTTCCTGAGAAGGATTTGATTGCAGCAAAGCCATTTCCTATGGAAAGCTGCTCTGCCTGGCTAACTCTCCTGGTAGAATTCCACTTTATTTTTAGTTAGCCAGGTAGAGCAGCTTTCCATTAGATTCCATTAGATTCCATTAGATTCCATTGGATTCCATTAGATTCCATTAGTCCCAGGGACCATGGGATTACATTCCATGTAATTCCAATGGAATTATGGAGTGGACTAATGGAATCCCAATCCACTAGATTCCATTGGTCCCAGGGATCATGGAATTACATGGACAATGGCCAATGTCATGGCTGGTGGTGGAAACACAGCACAGGGAGCACCCAAGATGTTCATTACTGATTGTTCTAGGGGGAAACCTCTCCAGGAGATAAAAAATCAAACATTTATCCTCATTAAGGTGACATAATTCTTCGTTTTATTCCCTTTTATTGGTTTTTTTGGGGGGGGGGGGTTATTTGGGGGGTTTTTTTGTCAGTGCTCTCCAACCACTGACTCTCTACCTCAAAAGCCAAAATCTTTCTCCACCTTGACCACGTTTTGGGTGCCCCCAGTGAGGTGACTCCACATCATTCACACACTTTATAAACACTGCCAGAAACGCCTGGATATTGGAAAAATCCTTAAAAAAAAAAAAAAAAAAAACCAAGCAAAACTAAAAAACCCACGCCTTTTAGCCATGGATGTGTGGAAAAACACATTAATCTTGCAGAACACGGCCAGCAGACAGGAGCCAAAAGGTTGCCACCGGGGTGTGGCGAAGGGGAGACATTTCCATGCTATTGCTCAGCAGGTCACAGCAACAGGATGCTGATAACATCCTGCAAACTTCCTCCCTCAGCTGGCCTGGAAAAAAAAAATCCCGAAAATGAAGGCCCCGAGGCACATCATGAGCAGCCAGCCATTCACAGATCCACCTTCTGGGAATGGAGTGTTCCAGGGCAGGCTGGGGATGGGGAGATTTTCGCTGGTTTTAAAGGGGACAAGTGGGAAGGGAGGAAAATAGGGAAAAATGGGGGGGGAAAGAAAAAAAAAAGGAGGGGAAAACGGGGGAAAAAAGGGGAAAAAGGGAAAATTAGGCAGAGCTCCATGACCAGCAGGACTTTGGGGTGATGGCCCAGGGATCACAGTGCTGGCACAGCCGTTCCTTTTATTGTTCCAGATGGATTTGACACGGAAAATAGGTTTTTTAATAGCTGGGTTTCCACTTTTACCTTGTCCTTAAGAGCTCAAAGATGTTCAGAGTTATCCTCTCAACCACACGGAGATAAATCCAGAGCAAGGCAAAGCAACAGGAGAGGATTTCTCCTTCAAAAGGCAGGAGATTCCACCACATCCAACACCTTTAAAATCCATAAAATTAATTCAATTCAAGCTTTGATGAGAGATGAGCAGGATTTCTGCAGTACACTCGGGCTCGTGGCAGGGGGCAGCAAGAAGAAAATTGTCTGCCCAGAGCACTGAGGGATTTCTTTTCCCCTTTTGCAAAGGAAAACACAAAGAGAGGCTCAGAAAGAGAAGCGAAACCTGCCTGCGAAGGAAAATGGCTGAGAATAAAAATCTAAAAAAAAATATAGAAAAATCTAAATATATCTTGGTTTGAGCAAAATAATTTCCTCCAACAAGGTCACTGAATTCCAATTCACTCCAGTCATGACACTTGGTTCTCAGGGAGGGTGGGACAAGGAGTTCCAGGGGCATTCCCAGAGCCCAGGGAAGGGGATTTTGCCTCTGAACAAGACTAAGTTGCCCCAGACCCTGCACAAGCCATTTCCAACCATTTCTTCTTTGTTTTTAACTCTCACCCCACCCCCAGAAAGGGAGAGGTTCTTCAGGAGGATGAGGGACAGCGCTGGGGAGGGGATTTCTTCTGCTCTGAGCAGCATCACCAGTGCTGGGCCAGGTTCAACCACACACCTGAGCTGTGGGGACACCCACCATGCCACAAACACAAGGAAAATGCAGTCCCACCCCTTAATATCCTCAATTCCACTGAAGTGGGTGAAAATTGTGGAATTCTAGAAGGGTTTGGATTGGAGGGGATCTTCAAACTCCTCCAGTCCCCCAGACTGGATGAGTTTGAACTGGATGAGTTCCCAACCTTCCCCCAGACCCCGCACAAGCCATTTCCAACCATTTCTTCTTTGTTTTTAACTCTCACTCCCCCAGAAAGGGAGAGGCTCTTCAGGAGGATGAGGGACAGCATCTGAGCAGCATCACCAGTGCTGGGCCAGGTTCAACCACAAAGCTGAGCTGTGGGGGCACCCAACATGCCACAAACACAAGGAAAATGCAGTCCCATCCCTTAATTTCCTCAATTTACTTGGAGTGGATGAAAACTGTGGAATTATAGAAGGGTTTGGATTGGAGGGGATCGTCAAACTCATCCAGTGCCACCCCCACCATGAGCAGGGACACCTCCCACTATCCCAGGCTGCTCCAAGCCCCATCCAGCCTGGCCCTGGGCACTGCCAGGGATCCAGGGGCAGCCGCAGCTGCTCTGGGAATTCCATCCCAGTCCGGGAATTCCTTCCCAACATCCCATCCGAACTCACTCCGAAGCCATTCCCACTCTTGCGCAGCAGCTCAGGGCCCCGTCCTCCCCCTAAAGCACCAGCTCTGGGTCTCTGCCGCTGAACTTCCAGCCCCAAGGAATGTGATTGCTCCCAAAAAAGGGGAACAGCTGGGAGCAGCGTCCCCGCGCTTATCTCCCATCCCCAATTAACACCTTTGAGCGGCCGCCAGCCGCGGGATGGGAAGGCAGCAGCTTTGCTCTGAAGTCCGTTCCTCGCAGCAGAGGGAGCCTGTCAGCCCCTGGCTGCCACCCCTGCCCTTCTTTATCTCCCCCCGGGGCTTTCCTGTTTACATTTCCCATTAGAGCCCTGTAATTAACGCGCTGGCTGCTTTGGGAATGGTGCTGGATGTCCCTCGGCATGAGCAGCATCCCCACACCTGGAGGTGCCGGCAGAGATTTGGGGTGACATCCCCCCCTAGAAGGCTGATCACGGATTTGCCTGGTTTTGTTTCCAGGGGAGGAGCAGCCCAAAATGCACCCAGAGGGATCTGCCTTGGGATGGATGCAAGATTTACTGTTCATCATTTATTTTCCTAAATCAGGAAATTTAAAAATAATAACTCCTAAATTTTTGTTTTGAAATTTATTATTCCTAGTAAATAATCTGCAAACAAAAATATTTCCCGTGCTGGGGGTGCAGTTTTGGCTGCACATCCCAAAACTCCAGCTCCAGGCAGCCTTGGCACAAGGGGAGCAGCCTGATACTGTTCTGTGGGCTCTGTAAAACCTGGCGCAGGGAGACTCCCTGATCCTTAAAAGGGATCTTTTAATCCCTCAGGAGCTGCAGTCAATGCCCAGCAAGCAAGTGTTTGCACCCCTGCATGGCACAGTGCTGCTTTTCCCAGAAAATGCTCAAATTCTCCCAATTTCCCCTCATTTCCCCCCATTTTACCCTGCAGCAAATAGAAAAGTTCAAGCACTTGGGCTCAGCTGCTGGTGTCTGTCCAGTCCCAGGGAGGGAAAAGGGAGGATGGAGAAGTATTAAAAACTCAAATACCGCTTTTTACACATTTCCTTCCATTCTAATTTCCCAAACTACCCCTAATTTCCAACGATGGGGAAGTATTAAAAACCCAAATACTGCTTTTTACACACTTTCTTCCATTCTAATTTCCCAAACTATCCCTAATATCCAACAAAACAGGCCGCAACGATGCCCAGCTTTTGATCTGGGAGTGGGTCAGGCTCCAAAACCACCTGGCACTTCCTTGGCGAGAAGAAGAAAGAAAAACCTGCGCAGATTTTGCCATCAGGAGGAGACCCCCATGGCTCCATCCCGGCGGTTTAGATCCCAAAACCACCCAGCGCCGTTCCCGGCGACGCCAGCGCGGGGAAAGCAGAGCCATAAAGCCCTGAGCCGGTGCAGATCCCTATCAGAATCAAAGCCTTTGGTGGGAACAGCTCCATGGTGTTATATGGCACCCAGGGGCTCGGGAATCCCAGGGGGGGTTTTAGGGAGCTGCTGTGCCGGCCCCCATCCGCAGCAGGGTGAGAGGTGCCGCATAAAAGAGCAGGGTGGGGGCAGATAGGGATCTGCAAGGGGGGAAATTTGGCAGGAGGGAGAAGTAAAACGAGGAGGGAAAGAGGGAGAAAAAAGGGAAAAAAAAGCTTTGAAATCGAAGGCGCGGTTGGTCCCAGCTGGAGGTGGGGGAGATGAGAAGGGAAGGGTGGGTTGGGAAGGGAAAAGGGAAAGGCAGCCCTGGGACGGGGGTGGTGTTGTTGTTAACACCTTTTTGGGGTGCGCACAGAGATCACATCAGGCCCAGCAGAGACAGAGGTGCCTGTGCTGCTTTGGGAATGCTCCTCCTTGGTGACTTCCAAGGAGGGGTCCTCAAGGAAAATCCATTTGGCTCCAGTGCCTGGGAGCTCTTCTGCTGAACTGATAGCCCCAAAGCATCAATATTCACTTTATTAATATGTGGCAGAAGTGCAGCAGAAATAAGCCCAAACCTTAGGGAGGGAGGGGTAAAACATTTAAAGCTTCAAAATCCAGAAAACAGCAGAACTGCACTCTGGGCTTGGCCCACAATATTGACTTTTTTACTGCCTGAGATTACAGACATGCTCCTGCCCTGTCACTGCCCTGTGTTTCCCTCCGCTCTTGTTTTCCCAGCACGTTCAGCTCATTTCTTTTTTGTCCTCCATGCAATAAATCCTGCTCATCCTCTGAGTGTGACCAGCCCCTGCTGCCATTCCCACATTTCTTGGCTGACCCCTCACCTGGGGTTCCTTTCCAGCTGCCATAAACCTGAAAAGAACCTTTTCCTTTGGGAATCCCTTCACCTGCCAGGCCTGGAGGGTTTGGAATTGACCCCTCTCCCTGCTCCTGCTCCCACATATTCCCCAGTTGCAAGTTCTGCCTCCAGCAGCCCTGACCCCCAGCTGGATCCCCCTCGGGCTCACAGGGGCTGTGGGAATTCGCCTTTTTGCAAGGATGAGTGAGGGAATTGCAGCTCTTGTTTTGCCCTTTCCCTCCAGCAAACCTCGCTGCCAACTCTGCAGCAGCCTGAGCTCCTCTGGCTGGAAAAACCCTGCTCCTTGCTGCTGGGTTTGAGCAGGATATATAAATATAAACTAATAAAAATAAATATTAATTTATTTCATTAAATATTAACTTAATATTTAGTATTAATTTATTATTAATGTATAAATTAATTTATATTTGTTGTTAATTTATATAGTAATTTGTTATTAATACAAATTTATATTAATTTATATGATATGATATATGATATATGATATATGATATATGATATATGATATATGATATATGATATATGATATATGATATATGATATATGATATATGATATATGATATATGATATATAATATATTATATATTACATATTATATATTATATATTATATATTTTTATCTATATAATACATATAATATATAATATATAAATTTTATATATTATATATTATTTATATAATTTATATTATATAAATTTTATATAAATTTATTATTAATTTATATATCCATTTATTATTAATTTAAATATTAATTAATTAAAAAATTATTTTTCCCTCCACCCACCCGGTTAAGAACCTTAAGGTCAGGCTGAGGGTGCTGGTAGCTCGCTGCCGTGCATGATTCCAGCCCCATTCCTCTCTCGCATCCCCCTGCAGGAGCTGATTTAGGATGGCATCCAAAGCCTTTGGCTGTGCCAGGAGCAGCGGCTCGGCTGTGCCAAAGGAGAGGGCGAGGAGCGGGACTGGGGCACGCTCAGGTTCTGCCCTGCCCCTGCTCCGGAGGGTGGAGAGCATCCCTTGGTGTGCCAGCTCCGATTGCCCTGCGCTGGTTGCTAAGGGCAGCCCGGAGGAGCTGAGCTGCCGGCGAGCCCCTGAGGATGTGGGGAAATTATCCAGCTCGTTTGATGAAATCCTGCCCTGGCTGGCGAAGGAAAAACCCGGCAGCACAACAAATCCTGCCTGGGGGCTCTGGGACTGGATTAAAAACACGGCAGCCACTTGATGCAAAGAGCCAGCCCGGGATGAATTCAGGCTGCTGGTTCAGAGCTGCCTGCTCCTCTGCTGCTGGCAGAGCCGGGCTGGACCGGGAATTGTCATTGTCATCCCACCCTCCTGCCCCTGGATCGGGAATTGTCGGTGCCATCCCATCCTCCTGCCCCTGGACCGGGAATTGTCATTGTCATCCCACCCTCCTGCCTCTGGATCGAGAATTGTCATTGTCATCCCATCCTCCTGCCCCTGGATCGGGAATTGTCATTGTCACCCCATCCTCCTGCCCCTGGATCGAGAATTGTCATTCCATCCTCTTGCCCCTGGATGGGGAATTGTCACCCCATTCTCCTGCCCCTGGATGGGGAATTGTCGCTGTCATTCCACCCTCCTGTCTCCAACACCTCCATTGTCCCCAGGCAGCCCCGCCGGGGGAAATGGCTCTGTTTCATCGAGCACTGGGTGTGTGAGGTGATCCTCAAGGACCTTTCCAGCCCAAACCAGCCCAGGATCCAGCTGTGGATCCAGGACTCGCTCCTGAGGCTCACCCCCAGCAGCTGGGTGTGTGCGGGGCAGCACCACAGACATCCACAGCGTCCAAAATGTGCACGGTGTGTTCAAACCAGCACCCAAAATGTGCACAGCACCCTTGGAATGTGAGGAAGAGCATCCAAAATGTGCACAGCGCCCTCAGTGCATCCAAATCAGCACCCAAAATGTGCACGGTGCATTCAAATCAGCACCCAAAATGTGCAGCACCCTGGGAACATTTTGGACACATCCAAAATGTGCACAGCGCCCTTGGAACGGGATGGAGAGTGCCCAAAATGTGCACAGCACTCTCAGTGTGCTCAAGCCAGCACCCCAAATGTGAACAGCACCTTTGAAATGTGCTGGAAAATGCCTAAAATGTGCACAGCACCCTTGATGCATTCAAACCAGCACCCAAATTGTGAAGAGCACCCTTGGAATATGATGGAGAGCATCCAAAATGTGCACAGCACCCTCAGTGTGTTCAAACCAGCACCCAAAATATACACAGCACACTTGGAACCTGCTGCAGGACACCCAAAATGTGCACAGCACCCTTGGGATGTGATGGAGAGCACCCAAAATGTGCACAGCCCCCTCGGAACCTGCTGCAGGACACCCAAAATGCACCCAGCACCCTTGGAACGTGCTGGAGAGGACGCTGTGCACGGTTTGGATGCTGGTCCAAAATCCCACAGCACCCTTTGGGACCTGCTGGAGGACACCCAAAAACTGCACAGCACCCTTGGAAGCTGCTGAAAGACACCCAAAATGTGCACAGCACCCTCGGAATGTGATGGAGAGCACCCAGAATGTGCCCAGCACCCTCGGAATGTGATGGAGAGCACCCAGAATGTGCACAGCACCCTCGGAAGCTGCTGGAAGACACCCAAAATGTGCCCAGCACCCTCGGAATGTGATGGAGAGCACCCAGAATGTGAACAGCACCCTCGGAATGTGATGGAGAGCACCCAGAATGTGCACAGCACCTACGGAAGCTGCTGGAAGACACCCAAAATGTGCCCAGCACCCTTGGAACGCACTGGAGAGGGTGCTGCGCACGTTTTGGATGCTGGTCCAAAATCCCACAGCGCCCTTTGGGACCTGCTGGAGGACACCCAAAATGTGCGCAGCACCCTCGGAACGCGCCGCAGAGCACCCAAAATGTGCGCAGCACCCTCGGAACGCGCCGCAGAGCACCCAAAATGCGCCCAGCGCCCCTGGGATGCCTGGCAGAGCCCGCAGGGCGCTCCCAGCCCTCGCAGCATCCTCGGCCGCGGGCGGCTCCGGCTCTCGCTAGAGGGAGGCAGAGCCCAGAGAAGGCGCAGGAGGAGCTCTGCGGGCAGCCCGAGCTTCCCCAGGCACCCTCTGAGGATGGGCTGAGCTCCGGCTCCTGCCCGAGGCGTTTCCCAGAGCTGGAGCTCCCCTGGAGCGGAGCTGGGATTGTCTGGCTCTATTCTGGGGAGCTGGGTTGCCCCTGCGTTCCTAAATCTCCCTCAAATCCTTCATCCATCACATCCTAAAAGGTTGGGAAGTGCCAGCGCCACTCAGCCAGGGATGCTGGTGCACACCCTCACCCAGGATGAAAATCAGAACACTGAGGGGTGTCACCGTCACATTTTCTGGAAAAATCCCTTTGCCCAGGATTCTTCTCCTGGGAAGCTGAGGAAAAGGAAAACAATAATGATCGGATTTGCTTCTCCTGTGTTTTGCTGCTTTGGAATGTGGTTTGGAGATTGTTTATCAACTGGTCATTGTTTTATCGGTTTATTGTGAATTGTTTTTACTTATTGGCCAGTCAGGGGCCAAGCTGTGTCAGACTCTGGAGAGAGTCACGAGTTTTTCATTATTACCTTTTAGCCTTCTGCAAGTATCCTTTCTGTGTTCTTTATATAGTTTAGCATAGTATTCTTTAATATAATCTAGATCACAAAATAATAAATTAGCCTTATAAAATAATAAATTATTTTATAAATTATTTTATATTTATTATCTTCCAAGAACACAGAGTCAGATTCATCATTCCTCCCTTCAATGGGGGTCTCACAGAAAATACCACAGAGGGGTTTGCCTCAATTCCTTCCCCATTTGGGTTTGATTTGGGATGTGCAGAGCTCCAGCTTGGAATGAGCCCAGGTCTGGCAGAGCCCTGGCTCCGTCTGATCTCATCTCCTTCCATTCCTGAAAGTGCAGAGAAAAACCCCTGGGAATCAGTGCCGTGGGGATTAAAGCAGGAATTCAAGTGCTTTGGGACCCAGGTCATTGCTCACAGGTGCTTTAGAGCATTTCCCCTAAATTTATTATAAAATGATAAATCTGTTACACTCAGGTAGTACATTTGCTAATTGGCAGCCAGGGCAAGCAGGAATGGAGGAATAGGAGTGATAAATCCATTTTCCTGTAGCACCAGGACTTCCTGAAGCAAAAAGAACGATGGAGCTGCTGGGAAGTGGCCTTTTAAAGAAGGCAAAATGGGTAGAAAATCAGAAAATTGAGGGGCTTACCTCAATTCCTTCTCCAAATGGGTTTGATTTGGGATGGGTTTTAGCTGGGACATTACAGTTTGAAAAGCTTTATAAAGAGTTTTATTCATAGACACGCAGGTATTGTGTTGAGGCATAAAATATATTTGGATGGACATACAAAATCCAAAAATAAAATATAAATGTGGCCATTCTCCCCAGGTTTTCAGGAACAAGGAGCAATTTTAAAAACCCAAATTAATTTCTATTTTGAGAAACTTATCTGCCAGACTGGGCAACTTGTTGCACATTTAATGATTAGATGATACTCTGAGGGATGAAGAATAAAAACTTACAGAGACCTGATGCAAAAACCCCTTTTTAAGCAAAATCCTGAGTGTTTCTGGAGAAAAGCAGATATTTAAAAATCAATAGGAATAGATGGTTCCACTTCCCCTCTGCCTTAGGGAAAGGAAGAGCCCAGGGAAGGAATAAGTTACATTTTTAAGGAAGTCTGACAAAAGGTTCGATTTTGAAACTCCAGCGTGCCTTTTCTAGGCTGATTTAGGGGAAAAAGCAGAGTTTCTGCTTTCTCATTAGCACTCAGGGGCACATTTGTGCTGCTCAGCTGCCAGGGCTGGTGCAGAATCCCTCCCGGAGCAGCTCCCATGGGAAGGCACCTCTGGAGCCCCTCTAATCCAACATCCCTGCAGTTCACAGGGACATTTTCAACCAATTCGGGCTGCTCAAAGCCCTGCGCAACCTCACCATGAAGGATTTTAGGGATGGAGCAGCCACCAGCACTCTGGGCAATAAACACCAGAGTTTCCCACCCTTTTGGAATAATCTTCCTCCTTTTATCCAATTATTGTTTGCAGAAAGTGGCTCGTCCTACCAATATTCCAGATATTTCCAGCCAGGACAGCTTTTACCTTCCCCAGTGCTGCTCTGCTTTTCAGCACACAGAATTTACAGCATATTTAGAGTTTATATATATATATATATATATATATATATTTATGTAAATATACAGCATGTTTACAGATACAATTTACAGTTATATCACCAAAAAAAAAAGTGATTTTTACCCCCACTAAACCCAGCCCAAAGGGGGTGCACAGTCAGATTTTGTCAAACCCACACAGGCTGTGTTTGTCCCCAGCTCAGCAGCGCATCCCACAGAAAGAGGAAATGGTTTGGAGGCTGCAAATCTTCTCTTTTTTTTTTTTTTTTTTTTGCAGATGAACCGAGTGTAAATGAAATGCTGACCAACGGGGAAGGAGTTCTGCACTGGGAGAAAGTTTAGCAGTGGTCAAGCAGTTCCCACGGGTGACTCTGTGCAGGAGGGGGATCAGCTGTGCTGCAGGGCACGAGGTTTGGGGCAGGAAATGCTGCTGCAGTGCTGCCCCGGGGAGCCCAAACAGCTTCAGAGCAGGGAAAAGCAGCGCTGGGATTTAGTGCTGGAATAACCAGAACTGGGGTTTTTCCCTTGGAGAGCAGCAGGTGATTCCTGCAAGCAGGCAGCTGAGCAGAGGTTTGAGGTTAAGCCCTGTGCCTTGAGAGCAGGATTGAGAAAATAATTTATTTTTAAGCCAGAGCCTCGCCTGAGTTGCACCTCAGATGAGGGGACTTGAAGTGAATTTTCTGGCTCTGGACACCCAATATCAGCCCCCTATGGAGCACCTGGGTCCTCCCAGACTTCCAGCCCTGCTCGTGTGGCCAGGTTTGCTTTGGTGAAGGAGGAGGACACTGGGGAGCAGCAGCCCAAGGTGTCCCCAGGCAGCTGCTCCCATTCCCTGTGGGATGGAGAAGGGAAGGGAGCTTGTCCCAGCACTCCCCTCATCAGCTGCCCAACAATTTATTTATTCATCTATCAGCTCACACAGACACTCCTCTGCTTTTCCAAGCAGAAAACCCCCAAGGAGGGGAAGAGAGCAGGGCAGAGGGGACACCACCATCCTCAGATTCTGTGGTTTTATGGAAAGGGAGCCTTGGAGATTTGAGGAGAATTCCCCAGGTCCCTGCTGGGACCTTCCCTGAGGATGGGCTCTGCCAGCAATCCCCTCCCAGCTGCCCTAGAGCAGCCCCCCTCCAGCAGAAAGGATTTCTGGGCTCCCACTTATCCCCCTCCAGCCCCAGGATCAGGGAATTTATGCTCCATTGCAAGTCTTAAAGAAAATCTGCCAGCAGCCATTAACTCTGATAAGGCTCCCCCCGGGCTCAGGCAGCTCTGGCTCGGGAACAGCCTCCTCCAAGCATTTCCAAGGGATGCAGAGCACATTTCAAATGGAATCCAGGGAATTTGCTGCCCTACCAGCTGCTGGAAGCAAAAAGGAGCAAGCAGCTGGCTCAGCAAACACCTCCAGCCCTTGCAGGTTACAGCCTCACACGAGCTGCTCCAACCACTGAAGCATCAGGGAAAAAAATAAATAATCATGCTGCAGCAGGAGCATTTCCTCTCCTCTGCTCCTAATTAGCCTCATTAACCACAGCAAGGCGCACTGTGCTGAATTTAAAGGGTTTGTGGTTAAATAGGTGTGTGGGAGAGGTGTCTGTATAAAGGTGAGCATTGTTTGCTGAGTAAGAAATGGAAATTGGATTTTAAAAGCTGTTTTAGGGGCAGGGCTAGTGCTGTTGTAGGTTCACAGAATAATTCCACTAATTGGCTATGATTTCTAGAGGTAACAATACAGAAATACAAAATATACCTTTCAAAAAAAATCCCTAGGACAGCCAGAGCAGAGAGTTGTGTTTGTTGAGGGGACTTTGCTGTTTCCATTCATGACAGAAAATTTGTGAGGGCCAAAAATGAGCCCAAACATGGGGGGGACCAGCAGGAAAACCCTCAAAGCCAGGTCCCTCATGCCTGGGATGTCTCTGACCGTGTTTTCTGTGACAAAAACTTGCAGCAGATTTAGGAATTATTAATAGAAATTATGCCCAGATTTCTTGTTTGGTATGACCTGAGACAAGGAATAAGCTCAGGGGCAAAAAGGAGGTTGGACTTTTAACCTCCAGAGGTTCCTCTCAACCCTAAAATTCTGTGGTTTCATGAAAAGGGAGCCCTGGAGATGTGAGCTGAGATAATTCCCCCATCCCTGAGGATGGGCTCTGCCAGCCCCTGTCAGGATGTATCAGCAAGGTTTCCTCAGAGCTGCAGAGCTTCCCTGCAGCAGCAGCAGCAGCCACTTGCACTTAAAAAAATCCCTTTTATGTCCCTCCAAGGCAGCCAAATCCCCCTGGTTGGGAAAGAAATGCCCGCGGGTTTCAGGGTCCCCGATGGAGGGAAAAGCCGCGGCTTTTCTGCGCTTGGAGAGGCGATTCTGGGGAGTTTTCAAGGCAGAGCTGGGTGCGAGCAGCCGCTGGGTGGCAATCGCCATCCGGCTGCGCGCCCGCCCCGCCGAGCATCCTCCCCTTCACCCCGCATGCAAATACGGGAACATCTGGCAGCGAGGACTTGCAAAGATAGCCCTCAGCTAAGCAAATGCAGGAACAGGGGTTCAACCAAGCTGTCATGTAGTTAAAGCGCTTTTTTTTTTTTTTAATATAATTATGCGCTTTTTTTGTTGTTTTTTTTCCTCCTCCAGTGCTCATTTGCCTGTTGTTTGCCCCGCTGCACCTTGCTGGGTTTTATGGGCTGTCTGCAGGGGCTGTGGGGTGGCACAGTGTCACAGAGCCGTGGAATTGAGTTGGAAGGGGCTTTAAACCCTGTCCAGTCCCAGCTCTGTGCCACAGGCAGGGACATCTCCCACTAGACCACTCTGCTCTGAGCCCCATCCCTACCCATCTTCATCCTGTGCTCCTTGTCATTTGACTAAAACTCCTGATTTGCTTTCTCTGGCTGTTTTGGGCAGGGTTGGGTGCATCCTGGGGCACTCGCCAGCACCTTGGGGCACTCAGGCTAAAGTCAGGAGGCTGCTCTGAAACGCAGCCAAGGCTTTTGTGCAATTCCTCCTCACTCTCTGCAGGCTGGTTGGGGTTAGGGCTGGAGGACTGGGAAGGAAATCTGTGGTCTGGGAGTCTGGAGCCCGCTTGGGCTGGGAGCTGGGGTGGATTCTCTGAGCTCCTGCAGCCCTGGGTAAATCCCTGCGTGTCCCTGGCCTCTGCTCACAGCCAGGGCAGTGGGACATCAGCACAGCCCTGGCCCAGGGAGGAATTCTGAGCACAAGGGAATATCTGAAACACCCAGAGAGCTCCGGCTGTGCTTCCAGCAAGTTTTGTCACTTATCCTGCAGAACAGCCCAGTTTAGACTCAAACCCTGGTGATTCAAGCCTAACTCAGCAAGAGGCAGAACACCACACAGACCATTCCTTGGGCTGGCTCTGCCCAGGTCTCCACTGCAGCTTCCAGAGCTGCTTCACCACCAGTGTTGCCCTGAACCGCACTGACAACAGACCTGCAACCACCTGAACCACATCAACAACAAACCTTCATCACCAACTTCATCCCTGAACCACAGTGACAACAAACCTGTAATCACCACCTTCATCCCTGAACCACAGTGACAACAAACCTGTAATCACCACCTTCATCCCTGAACCACACTGAAAACAAACCTTCATCCCTGAACCACAAACCTGCAACCACCACCTTCATCCCTGAACCACACTGACAGCAAACCTGCAACCACCTAAACCACATCGATGACAAACCTTCACCACCACCTTCATCCCTGAACCACACCAACAAAAAACCTTCATCCCTGAACCACAGTGACAGCAGACCTGCAACCACCACCTTCATCCTTGAAGCACAGTGACAACAAACCTGTAATCACCATCTTCATCCCTGAACCACAGTGACGACAAACTTTCAACCGCAACCTTATCCCTGAACCACACCAACAACAAATCTTCATCACTACCTTCATCCCTGAACCACACTGAAAACAAACCTTCACCACCACCGGCATCCCTGAACCACGTCGACAATAAACCCTCAACCTCCACCTTCATCCCTGAACCGTATCAACGACAAACCTGTAACCACCACCTTCATTCCTGAACCACACTGATGACAAACCTTCATCACCACCTTCATCCCTGAACCATGCTGACAACAGATCTGCCACCACCACCTTCCTCCCTGAACCACACCAACAACAAACCTGCGACCACGACCTTCATCCCTGAACCACACTGACGACAAACCTTCGCCACCACCTTCCTTTATCCCTGCCTCACAGAGATGCCTCAACCAGACCTGGGATTGTGCAGCCAAGGCTGGGTTTGGGTAGCCCCAAGATGTTGGGTTGGTGGCCATGGAGAACACTCCAGGGCAGACACTCAGAGCCACCTCTTCCCCCGTCCCAAAACCTCTGCCCAGGAGGAAGGAGGTGATGGGGCAGCATCGCTGGGGTGATGGCAGTGAGTAAGAGTCTGTGGTTCCCCTCTGGGTTTGTGGGGCCAAGCACCATGGCTGTGATGCTGCGATAGGTCCTGGGAGCCACCGCTGTGGTCAACACTGCAGAAATAGTGCAGTGGAGCAGATAGAGAAAGTGCAGTGGGTGCTGGAGTGAGGAGAACCAAGGAACTGCTGCCACGGGACAGCTCAAGGTACCTGGGGCTGGGGCAGGGGCAGAGGATGGGGGGACAGGGAGGGGTGGGATGGTGGTGCTGGGCCATTCCAGGGTTGCTGGTGCTTATCTGAAATGGGGAAAAGGGGAGACTGGAAGGAAGGGCGGATATGAGGAGGAATGGGGAGGAAAGTTGAAGAAAGGGATGAACAGAGCAAGGTGAAACATCTGTGCAGTCATCTGCAAGGTGCATCTCTGTGGGCTTGGATGGACTTGCCAAAGGAGCCAGCAATGGACCCCATGCTGCCTGGAGCATCCAGTGAGGGGGCACCAAGAGCCCACTTCAGTTCAGGGAAGGAACCACAGGCTGCCAGCCTCACTCCTTCTGGGAGGTGGTCGAAGCAAACTCCCCCAGCATGGCAGCCAGGCTGCCTCGTTCCTCAGGCTGGGCTCACCTCTCCTGGTCACAGGTGGCCCCGCTGCCGCCCTGAGCACACAAGCAAAGCACGTGTTTGTCATCACCTCAGTGACAAGAGCCCGTTTCCAACTCCAAGAACAACATTAACCATAAAACCATCTTGTTCTTATTGGATGAAGGTGCCAAGTGAAGGATTTGCGTGGGTGTGGCATTCCCAGAAGGGGCGAGGCAAACATCTCCTCTCTCTGCGCTCATGGACACAAATGCCCTAAATCAGCTGTCACATTTCTCATGCTAAGTGTTAAGAGAAAAATATCCCAATGGCTTACAAGAACTTTGCTGGTGACCAACATCTGCTCCCAAAGAATGGCTGCCAAAGTTTCCAGGAAACCCTCCAAGCCTTTTTTATCATATTTACTCAGTGTTGTAACTCAGCACCAGTGGCACTTTTGAGGAGAATGTCTCGAGGGATTAAAGCTCTGCTTTTAAAACCATGCAAATGATCTAACAAGGGTTAGATGGAAGACATGTTCAGGCACGAAGGGACTTTGTCCTGCTGGATTTTCAGACATGGATCTGCAGAGACTCAGCCACAACAAACTGTTGCTCAGGCTCTCCTAACCTAGAAGATGACAGAGGTTGATTGCAGGTCTGGTTTCTGGCCAACTGGGCCTCCCGTTGTTCCATCTCCAGATATTACCTCAGGTAACATCATCTGCTCATGGCTGCAGAGATGGCTTCGCAGCAGGTGGGTACAATTGTTTTTCTCAACCAACCTGACCACCAGGTCCTTCCTGTTAACCTCCAGGAGCTGCTATCTTGGTTGGCATCAGCTGGTTGTGTCTGCAGAGAGGTTTCATGGGAAGCAGGAGCTCTGTGTGGCCGTGCCCATGTGGAAGTGAGGGCCCTCCTGCAGTTTCATGCAGGTGGAACCAAGAGCGACGGGAGGCACCAGCACCGAAAGTCCTGTCTTGGTTTCAATGGTGAACCACATGGTTTTGTTGTATTGTTTTTATTCTCAGGCCCAAAAATTACTCCCATCTGGTTATTTCCCCCGAAACCATCGCGAACCGGCGCTCAGCCAATCGGAGCGGGGCTCCTCGCCCAAAATTCCGTTCTTCCCTTTTATGGTCACGATCTGGTCTCTCCAAAGATAAAAAAAGGTAGGCACGGACCACGCCAAGATGCGGGCGGTTGGTTCCACATGACAGGTTGTCCCGTGACCCGCTCCCCTCCGGCCACCGCAGGGCCAGAAAAGAGGAAAGAGCCCCGCGGGCAGAAGGTGAGAATAACAGTTTTGGGCTCAAAAAAACAGAGTGCCAACAGACATCTGAGGTGGTGAGACACACAGAGCTCTGGGGGGGAGGTGTTGCCCCCCCCCCGACCAGCCCTGCTAATGACCACACTAATTGGGGCCTGGAAACAGCGCTGGGCACCATGACTGGGGTCTGGGTATGGTTCTGGGGAGACTTTCAAGGCTTGGCCCAGAGCTGGGAACTTGTTGCTCTTGTTGCTTCAGCTGGTATGGGAGGAGAAAGGTAATGGAGATAGCTTGATCCAATGGGGAAAGGGTTTTTCTCCTCCCAGCCGTGATTATGAGACCTGGCAAACATTGATTTCTGTTCATGGGTTCACACTTTGATGGCATTTCCAGCCCTCAGCCTCAAAGGCCTTGGCATGCAACACCTCAGGCCCGCCTGGATCAATTCATGATCAAAGCCTGATCTGAGCCTTGCTTGCAAATTCAGTCCTAGCTGATGACAGCAGAGGTCAAACCTCACCACCAAGTGCCAACCCAAACCTTCCCAGAATCAGAGGTGTTTGGACATTCAGGTGCTTTTGGAGCTCTTCCTGGTTCCCAGCCAGGAGATTACACATCAGTCTCATCCTGCTCTCCAGAGGAGGCCGATAACCAATGAGCCAGAAAGGAAATCACTTTCACCCTCTCACCCTCTGACCCTGAGCAGCCCCCCCTGAGGGCCTTTAGGAGCGCTGGATTCTGACAGGATTTGCAATTATTTGCTCTTTTCTAGCAGGATGAGCTACCAGAAGGGAGTCGTGGAGGATCAGGGATTCAAATCCTGGTCTCTGACCAGGCAACTCCACCAGATCCCCATCCACCCACCAGAACTCACCACACAGCTGCCTCCTCCTGCCCTCCGAAAAATGCAGAACGTTTCCCAAGCACAATCCCTCGTCATAGTTTGCGTCTCTCTTAATTCCATCCTCAGACAGAAAAAGAAGCAAATTACTGGAAGAGGCAAAGCACCCTTAGAGCAACATTTGACTCCTGTCTGAGCCAATCCTTAATCTGGGGCAGCCCTGGAAGATAAACAGATAAACGCCCTGGAACGTGTTTATTCCCAGCACCCCAGTGTATTTCCTCATAGTGATCATATTTAAATCTCCTCTCCTGGCATGAGTGCATTCAAGTATTTGGTTAGAAGGCGGATTCATCTGCCAAGCAGGAAAAAAAAAAGAGGTGGCATTGCTTAAAGAGGATTTCATGGAAGTCGTGTCTGGCCCAGGCTGAGTTTTTGTCACTTTAAAGCTCTGCAACCAAGGCAGGAAATTTGGTATTAATGAGCAGGGGAGCAGCTCTGAGTTTCATCAGCCCTTCTAGGGCAGCACAGGCACCCCAAAGCTGCAGAGGAGATCTCATTTCGCTCATGTGCTGCTTCTGACAGTCCCATCATGTAAAATTAGAACATGGGAAGTTTCAGGAGCAAATTCTCAAATGTGCTTCAGTTGCAAGAAGTAGAAGAAATTAATACCATGGGGAAAATTGCCTCCCAGGCTGAAACTCCTGCTTGACGAATGGGGAGAGAAATTCTCTGCCAAGTCATGGGCACAGAGAGTGAGGAAGGGTGGAGGAGGGCGAATATTTAATCTACTTTTAATCTCCAGAATTCTTGACTCAGACTTTCATGGCTCTTCATACCAAGAGTGCAATTCCTGCTTTGCCAATTCCCCCCTCGTTAAAGGGATGCAGCGGCAGGAGAGGCAGGAACAGAAGGAGCATTTCTGGGCAGCCAAATCTGCAAAGCCTGGGTAATGCCACTGTATAAATTCATGAGCCCATTCCTCTGGGGAGCCAGGCTTTAGTGCCAAAAGATATTGCAGAATTACAGCAATCAGAAAACAATAAAGAGCTTGGGAAAACGCTGATGAGGGAAACCGGAGAAATTAGGGTAGTTAGAAAGACAAATGAGAAGGAATAAAACCCAGGTATTAAATAATTGGTGGGAGGCAGGAGGTAGATTAAGAGCTGTTTTCATGGCTTGGACCCCGAGCACAAGGAGCCATTAGATGAAAGGAATAGATGGAGAAATCAAACCCCCCCAAAGGGCAGCACTTGCTCTTGGCAGAGGTAATTAGAGCAGGGAGTTCAGGCTGGAGCCACCATCTGAAGAGGTTCACTTGAGCAGGGAGAGAGAATTCCGTGCGCTCTGCCATTAACAGCAACAAAGGCAGCTCTGAAAGGGCTTTCAGACACCCGGCCCCCTCCTCTCTCGCTCTTTTCCTTTCAACATCTGCAGAGAAGCAGCTGCTGGACCACAAGGCTGAAGCAAGAGCCTGATGGAGCCTTGGCATTGGCCAAGAGAAACCTCAGCCACAGCAGGGGCTGCTGACACCCACGGGAGGCTTCCCCCACAGCCTTGACCCACTCTGTCCTGGAGATATTTCAGACCAACCCCATTATTCACCATCCCTATGGATGACCGAAACTCAGCAGATTTCTGGGAACCCAGCACTGTGACAGCTCATTAATGTTTAACTCCAGATTAGGGGCTTTCTGCTATCAGAGCACGGGGGAGGCAATATTCCCCTGAGCCCTGATAAGAGATAGCACATCCTACTCCAGGAGTTAAATAATCAGGGATTAAATAACCAGGGGTTAAAAAACACACTGGAGCTGATGGAGTTTATGGCCTGACTGGCTCACTCATTGCCTCATATTGATACAATCCTATAAACCAAAGAAGAAAAGTGAGAGTCCCTTATTGCAGCAGTGGTTAACAGGACCAGAGGGAAGCACAGGTGATTATTCACCCCTTTAGGACAAGTTGTACAATATTTGTTAATTTTTTTTTTCCCTGTAAATCTCCAGCTCCTGGAGTCCTGTCATTACATGAGAATATCACTCTTCCTTTTTTTGAGAAACAAGAACTGCCAAGGCTCCCTGAATGGAAGGACAAGACACAAAGGGGTATTTTTTGCAAAGATTCTGCCTTTTAACCCAATTTTTCTGTGTTCTCTCGGGGCTGACTTGTGGCACTCTGGGACACCTTGACTTTTTTGCGTAATTCCTGACCTTGGCAAAAGCACAGTGAGATGGTGGCCAGCAAGATAAAATAACGGAGGTGATTAATGCTGCCTCTTTAATTCTGCTAAACTTTATAAACTGCTTGACCTCAGCAAGCAGGAGCTCGAAAGTGAAAATAAAAGCCAGGACAAAGGTCACTTATTCCATGCTGGGAGGGGCAGAATTTGCTTGGCTTTCACAAATACTCTCCCAGAAGTTTTATGAATGACTTGTCGGATTTCTTGGCGATTCTCACGTCCCCAAACAGCCTCCAGCAGCTGGGACCAGCCCAGATCCAGCGCTCAGGGATGCCAAAGTGGGACGGACACGTCAGGGGCATCCCCGTTTCTGCGCCACAGGTTGAAAATGGGATTTCCTCTCCACTTCATTGCAAAACTTCAGGGTGAACAAGTATTTCTAAGGGAAGAAGGGAATGGCTGCAATCCCTGCATTTCCAGCCTCTCAACCTCTCCAAACATCAGGAGGTGACATTGGAAGGAGAACAACCCAAACACTGAGGACCTTGACATTCAAAGCTGCATTGCGGATGTCCTTCTCTAAACAGTATTTTTAGTTCAGGAGCAGCGGCTCCATCTGCTTCTTCCTCCTTTCCTATAAGTTAAATAAAACCCAGATTCCTGGAATCTCAGCTCCTCGTTCAGCTACAGTTTTAGAATCCCATCACGCTTTGATTTTTCTCCTTCTGGTCCCATCAGTTTGCTTTAATACTAAAGGCCAATTTTCCAGCAACCACAAGTACCTGGAATTTAGGATCTCATTTTCTCCTCTGTTATTCCCCTCTCTCCAATCAGCAAAACATTTTCCTTTAGATGAGGAGAAAATGTCACACCATGTAGGGCTTCTATCACAATCCTGAGGGCCAAAGGACACCTGAAACAGGGTTTTTTACATGGGGTGACACTTTTTTAAGCTCATAACCCATGGTAAAAGAATCACAAACATCTGTAGATGTGCCTGATGATATCCCAGCCTCTGCCCCATCTCCTGGGGGTGCCACCAGGTCTGCCTTGGAGATTGGCATTTTGTGGCATGTGCCTGGTCTGGAGCGGGGCCACCTCACAAGTTTTGCCTTCATCTTCTGTGGGGTTTTTCTGTTCTTTGGAAGGTTTCAGGCAGAAATAGTGTTTCCCCAAGCCAAAAATAGGCTTTCAAATGTGTAATTATTTTCAGGGTGCCTGCAGAGAGAGAGAGCTGCTGTGAAAGCCATGGTGCAGCAGGGACACATCCTCCCCCCACTGCTTTGGGCCAGCAAGTGGAAACACCAAGAAATCAAAGGGAAAAAGGAAAAATTCATGGCAATTTTTGGGAATAACCCAAAAAACTCTCATTCTCCCTGGTGTAGCTGTTCATACAAGATGCTAGAAGTCTACTTGACTTTGAATTTAATTTTTTGAGTCGCATCCTTTGGCAGGAAACACAGGCACTCCTTACGCTTCCCACCCTGCTGCTCTTTAGCAAGGTTCGACAGAGGTGTTTGGCAAAGCCAGGCAGAGGCTGAGCAGAGCCGTTTGAGCCCTTGCAAAGGCCCTTCGGTCTGGCTGGGCTGTGTTTCCTTTCCTGGGAGGGCAGTGGAGGCAATGCCAAGAGCTCACAACTGGAGTTGCACAACGCCAGGCCAGCGCCGGCTCCCAACCGTCAGCGCTCGGAGGCGGCCGCGGCGGCGGGAGGGGAGGACGTGCAAAGCCTTCTGTGCCCCGTCCCCCCCCTCCCTCCCCAGGCTCTTTTTATACTTTAGAGAAGTTGGGCTCATCCCTAAGTTCCTCTCCCACAGATTGTTCCTGTTGTTGTCGCTGCTCCGACCTCGCAGATCATGCGGCTGCTCGGGGTGACCTGGGCGCAGCTGAGCCGGTGCTGGGAGCTCCTGGTGTCTGTGCTGGGGACACTGGGGACACTGGGGACACAGACAGAGGTCCCTGTGGCTCCGAAGCCCCCTGCTTTTTGCCTCCTCACCATCTCCTTATTTCATTTTCAGCTAACTTGCCTCGTATCTGTGGCTGAATGCTGTGGAGCTCTTGATCGTGTCACTGAGGTGCAGTGATTTTCCCAGCCATCACAGCTGTGCGTTGCATGCAAAATTCACAATCTACTAAGATTATAAAACAGAGATAGATCTCGGCTTTGAGTCTGTGGGCTGTAAAAGTCACGGCAAATAATCCATGTTTGCTTAGTGCATTGTTTTTTCTTTAAACTCTCTGTCATCTTCTCCTTCAAAAGTCAAAAAAAAAAAAAACAAGGATTAGACAGAATTAAAACTTGGAGACAAAAAGGATTCCAATTTATTACAATATCCAAGCTTATCTGTTCAGGAATAATTTAAAGATCCCAGTCAACATTTATTAAAACTGTAGAAAGCTTTTGAGCGTGAGTGACAGTGCATCCCTTTAGGGAACTCACTCCTGCTTTAACTTCCTAAATACAAAACTCTCTCTGTTCCTCTACCACCTCTACCTTGGCAGCTGTGCCAGGGAGAACCTCTGGCTTCCAGCACCCCAAAAAGCTGCGCCCAAGCAGAGAGAAGGGATTTTGGTTTTGAGGAGCATCCCTTGAACATGCTTGGCAGGAAGGGCAGGGTGGTGGTTAAAGGCGAAGCTTTCCCTCCTGCCGCTGGGTATCTTCTAGACTTTATCTCCTGCATCCTGCCTGGGTTCAAATTCCCCGTGGTTTGGGTGCAATAAACCCTGATTTATTTGTGGGATCGGGTTTGCTGGAGGGCTCAGCCAGGAAACTGAGCTGCAGCCCTGCTTTGATGCACACCTGGGCACGGCCACCCCTCTCTGTCCCAGGCACTGCAGGGGACACCGAGCTGGGGGCAAAGGGACATTGAATTCTTTATTTCTTTATTCCACCCGTGGAATAAACCGAGCTCAAAGGGACCCACAAGGGTCAGCACTCCTGACTCTGCTCTGGGCAGCCCCAGGAGTCACTTCAGGTTCCTGAGAGCGTTTTCCAAGCCCATGTCCCTGCTCCCGGGGCAGGCAGGGAGAGCTTTGGCACCCAGGGCAAGCACAGTCAGAGCTTTGCCGTGGAACAGGTGATTAACAGGTGATTAGGCAGCGGTGATTGATGAGGCAGGTCCTTGGGATGGCTCTGGGACAGCAGTTCCACCCAGTGCTCCATTAGGAGCTTCTGGGCTTGGATGGGCACTCAGGGGTCTTTTCCAAGGTTTCCAGTGCTGGTGGTCGGCAATGAATCCCATTCCCTTTGCCTCCCACCAGCTCCCAGGAGCACTGAGAGGATTTTATCACAAAAATCTATTTTTATAGGGGGAAAAAAAACCCAAAGAGAGAGCAGACAGTGGAGCAGCCCACCCAAATCCATGCCTGGCAAACCAGCAGGTGCAAACCAGCCCATCCCATTTAATATTTGAAATTTTCCATGCCAGTGACCACTTCCTGCATTAACTGGATCGATTTTCAGCACAATTCCTGCTGGAGGGAGCAGTCGGCGAGTCAAAAGAGCAAACTTGGTTATTATATAAAACAGGATGAACAATAATGGTGAGACTCTGACCGTGCCCGTTGCATTTATGGCTGCAGCACGTGGGCAAGGGGATCAAGGTGTGCAGGGAGGTGGGATAGAGCCAAAACAGCCCCAAATCGTGCAAAAAAACCACAGCAGAGGGGTGGTGGAGGGGTTTTTTGCCGTCTCCCAGTGACGCCTTGAGAAGGCTGACCTAGAACAGAGGCTGGGCAGAGCTAGAGAATAAAGCAGGGATTTATTAAAAGGATCTCCTCCATGGATCCACCTTGGGCAGCACAAGAGCCCAGCCAGGGCTGCACCCAAGGTGAACCAAAAGGGTCACAAAGTGAACCCAAGACGAACCAAAATGGCCCCAAAATGAACCCAAGATGAACCAAAATGGTCCCAAAATGCACGAGCGCTCCCGGGGTCTCTCCCTGGGATCAGTTCTGCTCCATTTGCACCTTGCAGTTCATTGTCCCATTCCAGCTTTAGCCCCTGCAGTCCCACCCTGCTTGTTTTTCTCTCTCCAGCCCACGGGGTTTGTGCTCCTGGGCTGAGATTTGGATCATTTGTCCTTGGTGCCCAGCTGGAGCAGGAATTGTTTTGTCTCCCTGCTCTGTGCACAGAGCTCAGCATCCCCTGATGTGAACCCAGACCCACACACTAAAGCAGCACAGAATGTGAAAAATAGAAAAGCCAAATCCTGAGGCATCACCAGCCCCCAACTGAGCTATGGGAGGTGGTGATGGAGATCTGCTCCTGGTGCTGCAGAAGGCACCAGAAGCCCCAGCTGGGATTGGCACCAATGTCACAGCTGTGGGAATTTATGGCAATAAAAAGAAAATCATGGAAATGTCATGAAATCAGAAGTTTCAGGGTTTGGAGGAAGGGGCAGGGAGATGGTTCCCGGTGGAATGGCCTCTCCACTGAGCCCCTGAGGATTTCCATGCTCTGAGCTGCAGAAAGTACATTCCAAAGGCCCTGAGGAGCTGCTTCCAGGCTGCCAGAGCCTTCCCTCCCTGGGATTTTCTCTGCTTTCTCCACATTTTCCCTCAATAACACACATTTTGCCCTTCTGTTTTTTGCAGGAGTTTCCAGCGGGAGAAGAGCAGTGAGTATTTGGGGGAGTGATTTTCCACAGCCCTAAAGCTTCCTTTGGAAAGAGGAGCTCTCTAAGGCAGGGCTGGATCCAGCCAGGAGCTCTGCCTGTGGAGGGATGGAGGATTGAATTCTTTATTTCACTCTTGGGGATTGAAATTCCCACCTTTTGAGGACTTGGAGCCACTTTCTGCCTTGGCAGAGACATGGGATCTCCCAGGAGAGGATTCCCCATCACCCTGTGAGGAGGCTGGATCTGCAGAACAGGGGCACCACCTCCAGTCATGGGGGTTGATCCCCAATTCCAGGCTCCTCCATCACTCAGGACCATGGAAAGTCACATTTGCTCGAGTATTTATATTTTTTGTTGATTTTTTTTTCCCTGTGGTTTTCCCGGTGACTCAACACAGGCTCTCAGCAGCTCTGCCAAGCTCGTGCCAGACTCTGCTCTCAGTCAATCAGCCCTAATTAACACTGACTCTAATGGTTTTGTGCATTCTTCCTGTTCACACAGAATATTCCCACTGTTCACTTCCCAGGCTGTGCTTGTTGTTCCTAGCCAGATCTCTTCCCCTATGAAGGGGGAAATCCAGAAGGATTTGAAGCTCCTAATTTCAGAGATTTGCTTAGAAGTCATGTTTTTCACGCTGCTCTATTTATTACAAACAGAAAACCACATTTTTTTCCCAAGCAAATACCAAGAATAAGCAGCTAAAAAAGAAATCAACACCCTGAACAAGTCCCTGTGATCTCAGCTCTGTGTTTTAGCAACACTGGAATTGGGATATTTGCATTTTGTAAAGGCATGAGCAAAGTTTGTTAGCAGCAAAATAACTCCCAGGCTCCCTGTAAAACCCTCAGTACAAACATTCCCACTTCCAATGATCCAGAGGGTGGAATTTAAAGGAATACACACAGAGAAATGTTTTTAGCCCCTGGAAGCACCAAGGAAATATTTAATACACGCAGAGCGAGGGGTTTGGCTGGGGAAGCGCAACAGGGGAATGTGGGATCAAGGAATGCACCAGGGGCTGTCCACAATGATGATCCACATAAATAGAGGGAAAAAACCCTCTGGATTTGTTATTGCTGAGCTTAATCATGTCTGGAGGAGCCTGTGGAGTGTTTATGGGTTAGAGGGGGGATGGTTTAAGGATTATCACAGCCTGGAAGGGGGGTAGTGTATCATTTATGGAATGGTTTGGGCTGGAAATGGGCAAGTGTGGTTATCAATTGTTGTGGTGTTGTTGGGGTCTCTAGGACAAGGTGAGAGATGAGAATTGACTCCAAGTTCTTAGAAGGCTGATATATTATATTAATTATATTATATTATATTATTACATTATATTACATTATATTACATTACTTATATTATATTACATTATATTACATTATATTACATTATATTACATTATATTACATTATATTATATTATAATTTATTTATTATATTATATGAAAATTATATACTAAAACTATACTAAAGAAAGAGAGAAAGGAGACATCAGAAGGCTTGAAAAGAATGATAAAAACCCCGTGACTGACCAGAGTTCCTGCACAGTTGGACTGGGATTGGTCATTAAGTGAAAACAATTCACACGGAACCAACCAAAGATGCACCTGTTGGTAAACAACCTTCAAACCACATTTCAGGCAATCAGGTAATTATTGTTTCTATTTCGTTGCTGAGGCTTCTCAGCTTCTCAGGAGAAAAATCCTGGCAAAGGGATTTTCCATAAAATATCACAGTGACAGGCAAGGACACCTTCCCAGCCGACCTGAGAGCCCCCAGGTTTGTTGGGAGCAGCACAATGTCCCACCCAAGCTGCTGGAGAGGGTCCAGAGGCACCAGGGTGATCGGAGGGATGGAGCAGCTCTGCCATGGGGAAAAGATGGGAGAGCTGGGAGTGCTCAGCCTGGGAAAGGGGAGATTCAGGGTGGTTTAACTGGGGCTTGAAGGGAGCCCACAGGAAAGGTGGAGAGAGACAGAAATAAGAGAGACTTTGGGCAAGAGCTGCAGTGACAGGAGAGGGGGAATGGCCTCACACTGAGGGGACAGGATTCAGTGGGATTTTGGGAAGGAATTCTTCTCTGGAAGGGTGGGAGGTGCTGGCACAGGATGCCCAGAGGAGCTGTGGCTGCTTCTGGATCCCTGGCAGTGCCCAAGGCCAGGCTGGATGTGGTTTGGAGCACCTGGGACAGTGGAAGGTGTCCCCGCCACAGCAGGGCTGGATTGAGATGAGATTTAAGATCCCTCCCATCCCAAACCAACCCATGGTCCATGATCCCACTCCCAGTGCTGCTCTGGCTGTATCCCCTCCCCAGCTCACCTTCAGACCCCCCTTTCTGGCCAAAAGCCACCCCAGAGCCAGCCCAAGGGGCATCTCAGTGCCCCTTGGTGCCCCGCATCCCCCACACCAGCAGCCCCGGCGTGTCCCGGCCGGGAAAGCGGTCGGAAAATGAAAATTAACTTTCCCTCAGCAGCAGCAGCAGCAGCAGCTCTGGGCTGAGGTTTGATTATTTTGGGCGGCAGCTGCAGCCAAGCAGAACCAGACCTGGGCCGTCCCCACCTTCGAGCAGCACCCGCTGTGCTCTCACCCCTCTCTAGCGTGGTTCCTGCCCGCCCTGCCCGGAGGGGCTTTTGTCACTCAGCCCCGGCTGGGTGACAGAGGGAGCTGCCCAAACCCCACCAGCACCATGCCCTGACTGCCCTCAGCACCCCCAGGCAGATCAAGAACAAGGCACGGCCAGAAGAAGTCTTTATTTCCTTATAAGCTCCATCCTTTCAACTCAAATCTCAGTTTTTTTCCCCCCTCCACTGTGGCTTCTCGCATGCAAGGAGTGCTTTCTTGAGAAAGCCGTGGCTCAGGGGGGATTTTGGAGGGTGGGTGACCTGCCCTGAGCTGTCCCCACAGAGGGTGGAATGGGGAAACGCTCCTGAGATGCTGCACCCAAAGGCTGAGCCTGTTTTGGAAAGATTTTTTTGAATTTTCTTTTCAGTTTTGCGCTACCTTGCGGCTTCATGGGAACTCCTCATTGGGCACCGAGCATTTTCATTAAGGAACAAGAATCCTGTTTTTTTACAGCCCTTCCTCATCAGCCAAACCCAAAGGGAAGAAAGAAGATTATTACCCAGGAGACAACGAAAGTGGAGCCTTCCTAAATCTGGGCTCTGCAGCTCGTGGCTCCCTGCAAGAGCTGCAAAGAGCAGGGACAAAGACCCTGGCTGAGGATGGGATGAGAATGGGATGCTCCAATGCCAGGGCTTGGCAGGGTTCTGCTGCGCTGAGAGGCATCTTCAGCTCTGTTTGGGCCCCAAAAAAATGAGATTTTGGGGTTGGGAAAAGCCCCACAATCTCTGTAACCACCCCCTTCATGTTTCCTAATTGCCTTTCTGCAGGGGTTATTATTGAGTAATGCCTATTTGGGTGAAAAATTGCACCATAAACAGCCAACAGGGAAGGAAATAAATAATTGCTAATAAATGTCAAAGTGGATTAGCAAAGCAGAAAAGCCAAGGAAGAGCAAATTTTTTTTCTTTCTCTTCTTTTTTCCTTTTTTTCTTTCTTCTTTTTTATTTTCTTTTTTTGGTTTGGAAAACAACTTCTTGCAAAGATTGGTTTTAATGAAAACTATTTCAGTGCTTTGCAGGGGAGTTAATGCTTTGTCATTTCCTCAGAGTGGGTTAAAACCTTCCTGACTCCCCCACAGTCTGCAGCCAGCCTGGAAAAACAGCCTTTCCTTCTGTAAAACAAGGAAGAGGCATAAAAAATTGATGGATTTCTCCTGAGCACACCAGAAGCTTGGAATATTGGATGCAAAGAGCTCAAGTGTTGAGAAAATTGGGAAATTTGTCAGGTTTAGCGACTCTCCGGGGTTTGAAATTTCACAAGATGATGTGCATCTCACTGATGTTTAGCAAAAAATCAGCTTCCAGGTCCATTCAAAAGCGGGAGGAAATAGGATTGAAAGCCTGAAATAAAGTGTCAAACCAGATCTAAATGAGGAAAAAGTGGAGTAACAGAGATGACAGAGCTGTTCCTTCTCAGCCAGGCGGTGTTTGGGAGCTCTCTGTGCAGCCCCTTTCTGGAAGGAGACACCAGGTTTGCTTTGGCCACCACAGACCTTTGATTTAAAGACTCATTAACATCCCTGCAAAGCTGTGCTTGCCAGGCTGGCTGCTGGGAGCTCTAAAAGTGACTTATGGAGAAAGGAAAAATGGGAAAGATGAGGAGAAACTCCCCCTCAGCTCTGCCCTTGGACCAGCAGCACCATCCCAGGGTGTCCCCCTTTGCCAGGCAGGGCTGGCTCCTCTGGTTGCTGCAATGATCTCAGGTTTTTAAGTTCAAAAAGCTGATATTTTTAAAACCAGAATGCAGAGAAGCAGCCCCATTTTGAGCTACTTCAGCACAAATCCTGGGCAATCTTTTTTTTCCCTTTTCATTTTCTCCTCTTTCTGTGAGAAACTCATATTTCCCTGTTGTTGTAGTGAAGAAATAAAAACCTCCAGAGAGCAGAGGATGCTGAAATGAATGGCCAACCCCTCTGTTATTCCTCGTGGCTCCCCTAACTCCTGCCAGCTCAACTTGTGGTTGAGATTACAGCGATAAATCACAAGCTTCTCTTTGAAATAACAGCTCTGATTTCACCCAGGCTGAGGAAGGAGAAGGAGAAGGAGCCAGGGGGGTTGTGCAAGGTGGGGGGACGGGGATGGGATGGATTCCCCTGGCCTTGGTGGGGAATACAGGGGGTCCCAAACACATGGACGGGAAGGAACAGCTCTTTCATCTTTGTTCTTTCACTTTTATCTAATTTAGATCTGGTTTGACACTTTATTTAAGGCTTTCAATCCTATTTCCCCCTCACTTTTGAATGGACCTGGAAGCTGATTTTTTTGCTAAATGTCATTGTGATGCACTTCATCTTGTAAAAGCTGTCTCTGCTCATGGCAGGGGTTGGAATGGGATGATCTTTAAGGTCCCTTCCAATCCAAACCATTCCAAAATTCCAAGGTCAGGCGGCCACTCCATGTCCACACCTGGAGTCACCATCACCACCTTGGCCTCCCCCATTCCTCCTGCTGAGCCCCCCAAGCAGAAACAACCCCAAAGACACCCTCAGCTTTTCAGTTAACCCAGACTGAGTTTCACCTCACTCTTTGGCATCTTCAGAAACTTGCAGCACACCCCTATTTTTAGCCTGTCCCCTCAGCCCCAGCTGCTCTGGCTGGGAGACCCTCGCAGGACTGCTGCGGCCAGGCCAGGCGTTATTTTGGGCTGTTTTGAGCTGTGTCCATCTGTGCTGGGCCAGGCTGGGTGAAGGAACGTGTGGTTTGAGCATCTGCGAGCGAGGCAGGCCGGGCAGGAGGAGCAGAAACGGCTCCAAGGGCTTTCTGCCCGTGGCCAGCAGCAAATGTGGAAGTGGCTCCTCAATCCTGGGCTCGGGCAGGGTTAAATAAAGAAAAGGGTCACTGGGACTGGTGGGTTTTGGTGCAGCTGAGCCCAGCCTCACCCTCGGGAGGGGGGAGACGGAGCAGCTCCGTGCCCAAACGCATCCGTGCTCCTGATGGGGCAGAGAGAGAGGACAAGAGGTTTCTCCTCTGCTGTGTCACCCCTGTATCTCCTCCTGCAGCTCCTGGCCCTGCCACAGGGACCTCAGCATCGCTGTTGAATTGTCCAAGCCCTGGTGCAACCCTGGGTGCTGGAGCTGACCCCAGTTTTGCTCTCCCGAGGGGCAGATCCACAACTCCCCAGAAGCCACGGCCCCAGCGCTTCCCTTTTCTCAGAATGAAGGGAGATGTTTCTCCAAGAGCAACAACAACATTGAAAAAGAAACCACGGCCCCCAAAAAAGCAGCGCTGGAACTTTTACTTTCCCTGTGCCTTTTGCTAAATTTCAGGTGGGATTTGGGAAGTTGCTGCAGGTTTGGCAGCTTTCGACTTCGTCTTTTCACTTTTTAAAGCCTCCTGTGGTGGCTGAGATGTGCCTGCCTCTCCCACACTACCTTTGCCTGGAAATACCCACTGAGACATGGAAAATAAAAAAAAAGACATCTCCAAAGGAGCCTCTGGTTCCTCTGATGGCCTCACCAGGGTCACTGGTGGGAGCAGGGGGCTGTGGGTTGGTGGGAGGCAGCTCTGATGCTGTTGGGGACATCAGCAGCTTCTCCAGAGGTGGTGGCCAAGGCCAGTGGTAGTGGACATGGAGTGGCCACCTGACCTCGGAATTTTGGAATGGTTTGGGTTGGAAGGGACCTTAAAGATCATCCCATTCCAGCCCCTGCCATGAGCAGAGACAGCTTCCACTATCCAAAATGTCTCCAAGCCCCATCCAACCTGGCTTTAAACACTTGCAGGGATCCAATCCCGGATGTGAATCTCTCATCACCCAGCCTCTGTGGGGACATTGAGGCACCCAGGATTTCAGCCTCAGCCAGGCAATACAGGATGGATCCCAGCACAACCTTCACCACCATCCACACAGGGGAGGCCCATGAACTCCTGAGCAAAATCTCCAGCCCAAAACTGGTCACCAGAGCTGTCCTGTTCAAGCCCCACCATTTGAGCTGGCCATTCCCACCTGGGCATCACTCCAGGCCATGGCATGGAGCGCCCAAGCCTGCCCTGATCCCACCCCACACTCCAGAGCTGAACTTTGGCCCACACCGTGCCGGCTGCCCTTCCCCTCACCCTTCCCCTCACCCTTCCCGACCAGGGCTCGCCTTCAAAGCACACGGCTGAGGATTTATAAATAAAAGAAATAAATAAGGTCTTTTTATGTTCAAATTTAGCCCCGGGCAGACAATGTGTCCGCGCGGTGAAAGACTCGGTTTCCTGTCTGTTTGTCGGGGCTCCTTAGAAGCTTCCTCTGCATAACAAACCCAGCCTGGAGGGCGGAAAGGGTAAGGACCGAGCTCTGAAACGTGAACAGAGGGATTGCACAACAGCCCTGGGCCGGGGGCAGCCTACAGGCTCTGCCATCCAGCTGGATTTGAGGCTGAGGGCGCAGTGCCCTCTGCGTGCCCACCTGCCCCGGGTGGCTGAAGATGCCCCGGCAGCATCAGCAGAGGGAGGCGCACGCCCCGACCCAAAAATAGTCCTTGGGATCCACAAAATGACTCATTTGGTTTCTGGACCAAAAAATATCTCCCTGCTCGAGGCTCGGGGCTGAAAGGAAAAGCCGGGTGGAGGCTGTGTCGCGGTGCCGGTGGATCCTCGGCCTGGAGGAGGTTTGGGAGGCTGATCCCGGCCGGGAGTGTGGGAAGAGCAGAGCCAGAGCTGAGAATGATGATGCAGCGTTGTTCTTGCGGTATTTCTGGCCCAGCCAGAAGTGGGAAGTATCAGAAATCTCATGAGGCCCTTTGTGAGATTTCCAGCTCTTTTGCAAACCCCCCCTGAGGCCTGGATTCATCTCTGACCTGGTTTGCTCTCTCTTTTTTTGTTATTTATTCCTATAAAACACCCTTTTGCCCTGAAGGGATGCTCAGTTCTGTCTCTGCCTCAGTGTAGATACAAGGATGTGGAAGGAGTACAAGGATTAATGTCCCATTCCACCCTGCAACCTCCTGCACTACAAATGGTGGGGGAAAAGGGACAAGGAGTCCATCAAAAACAGTAGGAAAAAGGAAATAAAGCAGGAAAAATAGATTTCCCTCATTCCCTGGCATACTCAATACGGTAGAACAACCACTCCTCCCCAGCCCTGCAGCTTGTCTGACACAGCATTTATTGGTTAAGGAAAGTTTGGGATGCCAAAAAAAGCTCCTTCATTAAGGACTCTATTAATGGGTTGGGGCTTCAGGAACATGGGACTGTGCAGCATTCCAGGGTCCAGCCCAAGGGAATCCATTTCCCAGCATGGCTGGAACACCAGCTCCCCTCCACAAAACACTTTTATTTCCTTCAGCTCCAAAAATTTGGCCAAAATACCTTGGGGAATTTTTCCTGGAGAATTCTGTTTGCTCCAAGCCCCATCGAAAACTTCCAAGAATGGAGCAAACCTCCTGGGAGGAGGAAACATGACAATCAAATCATTTAGGTCAGACAAGATCTCTAAGGTGATGAAGCCCAGAGGTTTAACGTTTAACGAGCCAAGGCAACCACGAATAGAGGTGACAAGGGAGAGGCTCAGTCACAGTACAGGACACCAGCCAATCCACTCAAAAGGAAAAGAGGTTTGGCAGCTCTCAGGGCTTTTCCCCCTTCAAGACCTTGCTCCAGCCCTGAAAGACACCAAACCAACAGGAGGTTTTTAGGGCCAAGCCTGGCGCTGGCAGGAAAGCAGCTCACGCCCCACCTCTCACCCGTAAATGAAAATGAGCCCCGAGGCTGCTCCTGCACCCACTCTGGCGCTCATCACTTTTTCTGCCAGAATTTCTGCAAGGAAACTCTGATTTTTAAAGCAGGAGCACCCCTGGGCTCAGCATCTCAGGAGCTGAGATCTCGCTAAGAGCGGATTAATTAATTCTCAGCAGAGGCCAAAGTCTGAACACAAGGCTTGTTTTGTTACAGGGAATGGATCTCATCCTGGCTCATCCCAGCAGGAAAAGTCCTACTTGACTCTTCAGGAAGCTTCAGTAGAATAAAATAAATATTTATTTTGTTAATTTTGTTTTTCTCTGTGCATGGGTTTTGTGCACTGCAGCTCATTGGTTTAATTTTTTTTTCTACTTGCCGTTGAAAATTTGGTCTCAAGCCAGAATTCCTCTTAAATTCCAGATTCAGGAGGAGGCTGTAACACAAGCACATAATAAATGGCTGGAAAAGGAGAGGGGTTACAGGATGGGGAGGACTTTTTTCAGCTGGTTTCAGTGAAACTCCAGGTTTCGCCTGCACAAAACTGAGAGCAGCTCTTGGTGGTGGGGGAAAGGAGTTGGGGAAGTTTTTTGCAGCTCTGTGAATTTTCAAAGCTTAAGCACTTGCCTTTTGTAGGCAGTGGAGTTGCCTCAGAACCAGATGAGATGATCACACCTGCAGACTCCGAGGCTGAAGCATGTGATGGAAAGATTCTGGTTTTGGGGAGAATTGGCTCTGTCCCAAATCCAGCCTGAAAAAGTTGATTGAATGTACAGGACAGCAGATCTGACTCTGCCAGCTTCCACTTGTGACCAAAAAAAAACCTAATAAAATAACTAAAACAGCAGAAAAGTAGGGAACAGGAGAGATATTATCAACTCACCACGATTTCTTATCTCAATAAAAAACAGAGGTGTGCTAAATCAGCTCGGATTGGGGTCACAGGTCCACGGGCCACCTCAGGCACAATTCCTGGAACTCTGAGGTTACCACATCATGCCCAACTGACAGCTCAGCCTGGAGGTGAACCTTTACAGCAGGCCAATAAAAGGGAAAACAGACGTTACCATTCATTCCCATCCTCCTATTTTAAGATCTGGCCCTGCCCTGGAATCAGATCCCGTCTCTGGCAGCACCTCAGCGTCCATCGGTGACGGCCACACAAATCAAGAGTGAATTATTAAATTCTCTGGGCTCCTTTCCAGCCTCACCTCTCCTGATAGCCCTGCTGGGCTGATAAGGAGCAGGATGTCTCAAGGACTGGGTTGTGATGAATCAGCTCCTCCTGAACAGCTCCTGGTTGTTTGGAGATGAACGAATTCACTGTGGGGCAAGGTGAGATATTCAGGATATTCAGCCTTTGCAAAATGAACTTTCAGGGGTAGGCAAAGATTTTCCTGCCCCTGGGGTTGGAGCTTCTGTGCAAAAATGCTCCAGAGGCTCCAGGCATTTTTTGTTGCCTTCCTTTCATTTCTCACTTTAGAAAGAAGCTGCTACAAACTCCACCAGTTTCATAAAAATTACAGTGAAATCCCCAGTTTTTCACTGTTGTGTTTAAGTGTTTAAACTCTTCAAAATGTGGCTGCCCCATCCCTGGAGGTGTCCAAGGCCAGGCTGGACAGGGCTTGGAGCAATCTGGGATAGTGGAAGGTGTCCCTACCATGGCAGGAGGTGGGATGGGATGAGCTTTAAAATGCCTTCCAACCCAAACCTGTCTGGGATTCTGTGAGTAAGAACCAAAATTAGAAGAGACGACCAGAAATGACACAGTGGCACCTTTTCCTGCAGCAGCTCAAAAAGATGATGTCACTTTACCAGAAACACGGAATAATTTCTCAACAGGGCAAAACCCAAGGCCAGGTTTTGCTTTCACATCGAGACCTCTGCGGTTTCAAACTCACAGCAGGAAGAGTTCCAGGCCAGGTAAAATAATCTGGGACGGAAGAGATTATTAAAGGTCATCTAGTCCAAACTAGACGGCCCAAAGGCCATCCCGATGGGATGGGTGCTGGCCAAGCAGCCTGGCCAGACACCTGCCTGGCGCACTAAATCCTCCCTGCTACTCAAAAACCCTCCTGACACCTCTTGGCTTCATGACTCATCCTTACAGCTTCACCCAGAAAAATCTGATGGGGGAAAATGAAGAAAATGTGCTTTTTCTAAACCCTCCTTGAGAACCAATTCCCCTGAGCCATCACTGCTCTGTATTTCATCAGAGGGCACAGCCCTCAGCCTGAGAAGATGGGAAAGGACATTCCGGGGGATCCCAGTCCTGAGGGCTCACACTGATCCTGCCCTGCTCCAGCTGGGACTCGCTGTTTCTCCTGGGGGAGTTGCACCCCGTGACTCTGAGTGCCCAGCACAGCAAAGCTGTAAAACCCCTCGGTTTCTCACAACCCACAGCAAGGTTAAAATTACCCCAGAATTTCCAGCCTCTTCTCGAGACCGAGAGTTCCCCACGTCCACCCCGAGGGCAGAGCCACCCAGGATGGGTGCAGAGGGTTTGTTTCCCCACCATTCAGCCTGATCTTGGTCTCAGCCCCACAAAAAGGGACCCAGCCCCATCACTAGCTGTGGGCAGGAAAGAGGAATCGAGCAGACACCAGAGGTGCTCCTCAGGAGGAACCCAGGAGATTCCCCCTCTCCCAGGAGAGACTGGGGCTGTGTCCTGCCCAACAGGGTGGAACCCCTCTGTCCTTTCTGATCCCATCCCCGCACAATCCAGCTCTTTCTTGGCCATCACTCCACAGGGGTTGGTCCCCACAGCCATGAGCTGCTGAGAGCATTGAAAATGTCCATGGAGCAGGGCTTGCTGGGGGTCTGACCTTCCATGCTGCAGCCACACAGTCCAGGCTTCCCTCAGCCCTGGTTTTGGGTTCAGCTCAGCCACAATTGCTCCTTCCCCTCCCAGGGATCTGTTGGGTGATGTTGTGCAGGGCCAGGGCTGGACATTGGGCAGGGCAGGTGCTCACCTGTGACAGCGTTCACAGGGGTTCTTGGATGAGGGGAGAGATGAGAATGTTGACTCCGTGTTTCAGAAGGCTTGATTTATTATTTTATGATATATATTATATTAAAACTGCACTAAAAAAATAGAATAAAAAGTTTCATCAGAAGGCTAGCTAAGAATAGAAAGGAATGATGACAAAAGCTTCTGCCTGGGACAGAGAGTCTGAGCCAGCTGGGCTGTGATTGGCCATTAATTAGAAACAACCACATGAGACCAATCCCAGATCCACCTGTTGCATCCCACAGCAGCAGATAACCATTGGTTACATTTTGTTCCTGAGGCCTCGCAGCTTCTCAGGAGGAAAAAAATCCTAAGGAAAGGATTTTTCATGAAAAGGCATCTGCGACACTCACCCTTCTCCTGAGCTGCATCAGCAATGAACCTCCCTCCAACCACCACCCTCTCTCACTTTCCCCCACCTTTTCCACCTCCTGCTCGGTGGTGAACCCCACAGACCACCTTCCCCACCTTCCCCACCACCAGCCTCCTTCCTGCAGGCCCTCCTTGCCCTTGCTGCTCACACCACAAGTGAAAGTTTCCCACTGATTTTTCCCTTCCTCGCCTTGAATGCAAGCAAGTGGTCCCTTCCCTTCTCCACCTGAAAAAGAGGCTCTTCCCATCTCTCCTTGGACCAGGTCTCCTCCAGACCTCACCATCTGTCCTAGGAAGGACTAGAGGTCACACTGGTCATGAGCATTTAGGAGCAAACAGAGAAAACCTGCGTTGAAGCAGAAAAGCAAATCAGCACATTTGAAATATTTGGTATTTTTACAAAAGAGGTGTCCAGACCCTCCTCCAAAACAAAACCAGACTGTATTTCTGGGCCAGAGGTGTAAAAACATTCCCCAAAATGATCCCTCTTGCTATTTTCTAGCTGTGATCCCTGGGAAGACCAACCTGCCTTCTGCACCCTGCAGACCTGTCCATGAGCCAGATTTACCTCAGGGAGAAGTGGTTACTCCTCAAATACAGAACAGAAAGACACAGGCAGGGAATCTCTTGTTTCAAACCACTGCTGCTTCCACATCCCTCAGTCCTCCCTCTGAAGCCCAATAGAAGAAAAAGCAGAAACCATGGGATGCTGAAAATTGATATTATTGAAATTAATTCCTCCAAAAACTAAAAACCTTGTTGTTTTGGGGGGTTAGGAGCAGGCTGGTCCAGTGGAAGGTATTCCAGTCTCTGGGGAGAGGTTGGAATGAGATGAGCTTTGAGGTCCCTTCCAACCCAAATCCTTCCATGTTTCTATGATTTGCATTTCCCTGTAAAACACCCAGCACAGAATAAGGAGGTTTTACATAACCCATGTGAATTATTCTCTCAGCAAGAGCTGGAGCAACTCTTCTGAACACCCAACTACATTCACACATTGGGGTGAAAAAGAAGGAAAAGGAATATTTCTCCAGCTTGGAGTATTTTTGTTTTAACCACCACATTGCAAAGACCTCCTTGTGCAATGGCCTGAAATGCCCTTTTGCTTCTTCCCATTTCCATTTTTAGGGCTGAGACCAAATCCTTCTAAGGAAGAGCAGCAGAGGCCCAGGTTACCTGGTGGCCCTGGGTCACCCAGACCCAGAACAAAATCTCAGGCTGATTTTTATGGCCGCTCAGTGCATCCGGGTGTTTCATTATGACAAACAAATCACCCACAATAAAATCATGTCAGAGCAGGACACAGCCCCTGAGCAAACGCAGACTGAGGGGGAAGGGAGGGGATTTCAGCCTGGACTTGGTTTCAGACTTGGTCTCATAACAAACCTAAAGTTCTGCACAAATATCACCGTGTTTCTCCTCATCCCTGGGTTGTGACTGCTGCTGTCTCTGCTGTTCCCAGCACCTGGTGTCTGGCGTTCAGGCACCTGCAGAGGGAGAGGGCACCTGTCAGAAGCTGATTCTGAAAATTGAGTGGCTGTCACGTTTTCTGGGGTTTGGGATCTCCTTCCTCTGCACAAGACATTCCTGCAGCCAAGTCCAGCTTGAGGAATTCACACAGCTTCAGCCTCCTCACCCTCAGCTCTTCCCACCACCTCCTCTTCCTTCTTTGGATGGAGATGAGGAGGTGCCTTTGGCCAATCCTTGTGTTGCCTCCGCAGCCCTGACCTCATGGTTTGGCCCTTGAACCAAGTCCCACCATCCACCCAAACCAAAGGGCAATTGAAAAGTGTCACATGAAACCGTGTCAAAAAACCAGTCACAAAATGGGGCAAAGCCCTTGAGAGCCACCAAAGTCAACTCTGGATGGGTTTTCCTGACAGGTTTCCATCACAAATCATCATCCTAGGACATAAAACCACTCAAGGGGGGTATAAGCAGGATTTCTTTTCTTTGGAAAAGGAGGTGGGAGCCTCCATGGAGCTCTCCTGCCTTCCCAAGGAGACAGCCTGCTGCCCATGGGGAAGGGGCTGCTCCCAGATTACAACAGGCTTCCATCACAAATCATCATCTTTGGACATAAGACCATCCAAGAGGTTACTAAATCCCTTTGGAAAAGGAGGTGGAGCTTTCCTGCCTTGCCAAGGAGACATCCTGCTGCCCATGAGGAGGAGGCTGCTCCCAGATTACAACAGGTTTCCACCACAAATCATCATCCTTACCATAAAACCACCACCCAAGGGGGTATAAATCCCTTTGGAAGAGGAGCTGGGAGCCTCCACGCAGCTTTCCTGCCTTCCCAGGGCATCCTGCTGCCCATGAGGAGGAGGCTGCTCCCAGGTTACAACACCCTGCAGGAAGAGCCCAGAGAAGTGGCTCTGGCCAGGCTGCTGTGCTGAAAGGGGGGCATTGAGCAATCAGCCCGGTTGGGGAGGCTGATGTCTAGAAATAAAAAGTGACTGTTTGTTTTCTAACGCCTGGAGAGGCGCCTGGGGGGGCCGGTTGGAGGAAGCAGCTGGAGCTGGTGGCTCTTGGATTCCCGAGCAGTTCAACTGTGAGCTGGGACCTGCCACTGCCTTGCGGTTGCAGAGCACTGGATGGAGATGCCTGCAGAGCTTTTCCTCTTTCTCCAGGCTGAGATGGGGTAAATCTCAGGATTTAGCTGGGACAAACCTCGCCTTCCTCCTCTCCAGCCCACCAAACTTGCTCTTCACACGAATTTGGCACTAGGTGACTCCTCACACTGGGTTTCAGGCACGTGGGAGGGGTGGGACACTGAATTCTTCTCCTGAAGCCACCTTCTGTGGTGTTTTTGGCGTTTGGTGAGGAGCATCATTTGGTGAGGAGCATCATTTGGTGAGGAGCATGTTCTGCATGCCCCTCACCAAACTCCAGAAATACATAATTAACAAGTCTAATACAGCCCCAGGATATAACCCAGCTCATTTTCTCCCAAGGAAAATGCTTCCCAGAAGCCCAGCTGCCTTCCAGCCACAAACCTCAGGAGAAAGGTTGGCTTTGGACCCAAATTGCATCCCTGAGTCAGTGAACAAAACATCAAGGGGCTGCAGTGCTGGTCACATCCTTTGCAGCACCCAGAAATCAAAATGTTCCTCTGCCATGGAGTTAGACATCTTTAGGCTGGAAAATCTTAGAAAATTCCCCCAAATTTCCTGCCCTGGTCCACCCTTCCCTCCCAGATGTCAGGAGGATTTGGTAAGCACATGGCTCCTTCCCAAATATTCTTGAGGGAACCCTGGATGTCCCGCAAGTTGAGGTTTCCTTCATGGAAACCAAGCTCCACTCTCCTTCCCATGTGGAACCTTTTGCTCCTGAAGGCAGGAGTTCAGCCAGGGCAGCTCCCAGAAATTCCCTTCCCGTTCCCACAGGGACACAAGGAGATACCCTGACATCAAGCAGGAGTTTGATGGTGCTGCTGCTCTGACTCCAAGTGTGGGAAAGCACCAAAAAAAGCAGCAAGAATTTTGGGGAGGACAGTCCAAGCATCTCATTTGTGCTCCACTGTCCTGCTACACCAGCAGCATCACTCAATGGAGGGGATAAATCACCCCCAGGGTTTGGGGACAGCCAAAATCTTGGGCCACTTTTGGGGACTTGGCAGCAGAAAAGGCACTGGCAGAGAGGAGCCCACACTGGCACTGAGGTTTCACTTCGGGGAGGTGACAGAGAGGAACCCAAATGAACAGAAACCAACGAAAGTATTTGAGTCACCAGTCACCCAAAAACCACCGAGGCAGGGCACAGCTGCAGCAGCAGCTCCCTGGGGCTGCCCAGGGCCCAGCAAGGTGCAGGGATGGGTGCCCAGGGTGCAGGCACTGCCTCTGGATTGGGGCTCTTCCACACCCAGCTGGGGATGGCAGAGCTCTGCCTGCCTGGCTCGCAGGAAAAGTGAGAGACGCGCAGGAAATTCCTTCTGGAATCTCACAAAAGCCGCGGTGACTCTGGGCCAGAGCACCCCTGTGTGAAATCACTGCACTTACCTGGACATCTGTGCTGGAACATCAGCCTTGGAGGCTTCCTCATGAGGGATGGCAGGATGGGGAAACCCAGCTCAGGCCTAAACATTCCATTAAAAAAGCAAAAAATTCCATTAAAAACCCAAGAAATTCCCCCCAAATTCCATAAAAATCCATTTAAATTTCCATCTAAATTTCCATTAAAGTTTCCACTAAAAATTCTAAAAAAAAATCCACAAAAAAAATTCCCAAAAATTCCATTAAAATTCCAAAATCATTTCAAAACAAAAAGTTCCATTAAAATCCAAAATTAATTCCATTAAAAATATTAAAAATTATTTTAAAATTCCATTAAAATTTATTAAAATTTTTTAAAATCCCCAAAATTTCATTAAAATTGGAACAAAAAATCCCCAATAAATTCAGTTTAAAAGTGCTAAAAAAATTCAATAAAAATAAAAAATAAAAATTTAAATTCCTGAAAAAAATTCCCAAAAAGTTCCATAAAAACCCAGAAAAACTTCATTAAATTCCATCAAAATTTAAACAAAAAACCCATTAAAAATCCGTTAAAATGCCACTAAAAATCACACGCCCACCTCGTTACCCTTCCTGCATCCCACTGGCTCCTTCCCAGTCCCTCCTCCCCCACCAGGTATTTCCTCTTGGAATCTCTGTGGGATGGAAGCCGTGGTGCTGGTTAAGGTCCCACACCGAGCTGTGGGCTCGGAGACAGCACCAAAAATAACCAGAGCAGCACAAGGCACCTCAGCTCCCCACGGGGTGGAAATTGAAAGAGCCCTGGGCCGGAGCAGGTGGCTCCAGGCGGACACAAGGTGGTGGTTTCTGAGGAAGGACTTGGCCCTGCACATCTGGGGAAACCACGAGTGGGTTTCTGGTGTGCCAGGCTCCAGCCCATCATGAGTTGTTCCAGCACAGCCCACAGAGGGTGCCTCGCTCCCACCTCCACCCTGCCAGGCTCACAGGTGAGGCCTCAGGTTCAGCTTTTCTGTTTTTCACATTCTGTGCTCCTTTAGTGTGTGGGTCTGGGTTCACATCAGGGGATGCTGAGCTCTGTGCACAGAGCAGGGAGACAAAACAATTCCTGCTCCAGCTGGGCACCAAGGACAAATGATCCAAATCTCAGCCCAGGAGCACAAACCCCGTGGGCTGGAGAGAGAAAAACAAGCAGGGTGGGACTGCAGGGGCTAAAGCTGGAATGGGACAATGAACTGCAAGGTGCAAATGGAGCAGAATTGATCCCAGGGAGAGACCCCGGGAGCACTCGTGCATTTTGGGACCATTTTGGTTCATCTTGGGTTCATTTTGGGACCATTTTGGTCCATCTTGGGTTCATTTTGGGACCATTTTGGTTCACCTTGGGTTCATTTTGGGACCATTTTGGTTCACCTTGGGTGCATCTTGGGACCATTTTGGTTCATCTTGGGTGCAGCCCTGGCTGGGCTCTTGTGCTGCCCAAGGTGGACCCATTGAGGAGATCCTTTTAATAAATCCCTGCTTTATTCTGTAGCTCTGTCCAGGCTCATCTCTAGCTCAGCCTTCCCAAGGCATCAGCAGGACAGGTGAGGCTTCCTCACCCTCTGAAGGAGGATTAAAGCCCGTGGGATGCTCAGGAAGAGCAGAGAAAGGCTGAGCAGTGCTCACAGTGCCCCTGCAGGTGCCATCCCCACCCCAGTGGCACAGCATCCCATAGGAGCTTACAGGAGTTGGGGTCTCCTTTGGAGATCCTGGTGCATCCTAAAAACTCTCGGCGTGCAGCCCGTTCTCCTCACAAGCCCCAAATCCAGGGGCTGCAATGCCTGCAGAGGCACAAGGGCACAGGCAGGACCACGAGCATCCCACCAACAGGGCTGGGGCAAGCATGGAGGAATTCCCTCAATCCTTTGTGTTTGATCACAAAGTTCCAGCTGGGTCTCCCATCTCAGGGCACCCCCCCTAGACAAGAACCCTGAGAAATGTGGATGGAAAAGTGTCCTGGTATCTGCTGGGATAGAGCTCATGTTCTCAGTTTTGTCATTCAATGACATTTTCTTCTCAGGAATTGCCATTCAATTGTATTGTGTTCACTTTTACTCCTCTCTCCCTTTCACTACAATTACTATACTTGATATTTTTATATTTGGAATCCCTGAATTATTTGCATTGGAAGGGACCCTAAAGTGCAACTCATTCCACCCCCTGCCATGGGCAGGGACTCCATCCACTGTCCCAGACTGCTCCAAGCACCATCAGACCTTGCCTTGAGTATTTCCAGGGATGCAGGGGCAGCCACAGCATCTCTGGGCACCTTGTGCCAGAGCCTCAGCACCCTTGTAGGGAAAAATTCCTTCCCAAAGTAAAGAATTTATTCAAAATATTAAATTGTTCTCAGTCCACAGGGCCTTTCTTCCCGATTCCCCTCCCCTGCAGGGGTACCAGGGAATGAGGGAGGCACCCGGGATTACACCACGAGGGGCCAGTGGGGAAATGCTCCCATTTCCCATGGGAAAAGGAAAAGAGGAAGTTTTTGGACACAACCATAAAAAACTGAACCCCACCCCGTGACCTTGAAGCATCACACCCAGCTCAGTGCTGTGGCAGATCAGCAGGGACACATCCTCGTCCTCCTCCTCCCTGCAATGAAGGCTCCCCAAGTGATCCCATTTCCCTCCCTCCACTGCATTACAGCATTTTGACTCATTTCTCTCTGCCTGGAGGTGAACCCAGGAAAAGGAAGGAGGTGACAGAGGTTTAACACAGACCCCACCACAGGTAAAAACCAAATTACGGGCAAGTCAGAGGTCCCAGACTCCCCCCAGCAGCTCTGAGCCACCACCCATTGCACCCAAAAACCACATTGCAAGAGAAATACAAAATATAGCACTTTAATTGCAGGGAGATATAAAAATTTACCCAACAAATTAACAAACCTCAGGCATACAATAAATAGGCAGCTTTGGTGGCACGCACAGTCCTGCTCTGGGAGGCACCAGCAGCTCCCCAGAGCTGGGGGCACACACAGAGGCTGTGAAAATGAGGATTTACACATGGATGACGCTGCCTGGACACGCCTGGGAGAGCCCCACACGTGTGTTTGGGAGGGTGAAGCCAAGCCGTTCACACTACGCTGCAATCTTGAAAAATTAAAGTTCTGTATATTTATATAAACTCTGGCTCTGGTCAGGAAAAATTAAGATTCCCAAGTTTTCATATTCAATATTTACACATAGAATCTCTGCGTGGGTTTCCAAATTTCAATCCACTTTGGTGTGAAAGAGAAACACATAAATCTCACAGCAAAAAAAAATAAAGAGGAATTTCTCTTTGGGAGGCACACCCTGCCTTCCACCAGCAGGACTCTTTGAAGGGGGAAAGTTGATTCCTGGATATCATTTCCTAAATTTGAGCATTCTAAGGCTTTTCCAAGAGTCACCTCCTATCGAATTGCTGCTCTCAGCAAGGTCTGAGCTGCAGATTGTTGGGGCAGGTGGTTACAGCTGCTGGTTTTTGGTTCTGCCTGACTGGCCATTAACAAAGGCAACACAAAGCAAAGCCAGCCCTGACCTTCCTGCACAGCTTGGATGCTCCCCAGCCGTGAGCTACAGACAGTCCTGGGACTAGAAAAGTCACTTTTATCATAGATTGTTTACAGACGAACACCGAACATCCAACTTGTTTGCTCATGGCAATTTTCACCACTGGATTTATACAGACTCTGCACTGGAAACAGCAAAGAACAAAACTCAACTTTCCGAAAAAAATAAAGAAAAACTAGGAAAAAAAAAACAAGGGGGAAAGGAAATGAAGGGGGAAATAAAGGGGGAAATGAAATGAAGGGGGAAAGGAAATAAAGGGGGAAATGAAGGGGGAAAGGAAATAAAGGGGGAAGGAAATAAAGGGGAAAATAAAGGGGGAAAGGAAAGGAAATGAAGGGGGAAATAAAGGGGGAAGGAAATAAAGGGGGGAGGAAATAAAGGGGGAAAGGAAGGGAAATGAAGGGGGAAATGAAGGGGGAAAGGAAATGAAGGGGGAAAGGAAATGAAGGGGGAAATAAAGGGGGAAAGGAAATGAAGGGGGAAATGAAATGAAGGGGGAAATGAAGGGGGAAAGGAAATGAAGGGGGAAAGGAAATGAAGGGGGAAAGGAAATGAAGGGGGAAAGGAAATGAAGGGGGAAATAAAGGGGGAAAGGAAATAAAGGGGGAAATAAAGGGGGAAAGGAAATAAAGGGGGAAATAAAGGGGGAAAGGAAATAAAGGGGGAAATGAAATAAAGGGGGAAAGGAAATAAAGGGGGAAATAAAGGGGGAAATAAAGGGGGAAATAAAGGGGGAAATAAAGGGGGAAATAAAGGGGGAAATAAAGGGGGAAATAAAGGGGGAAATAAAGGGGGAAATAAAGGGGGAAATAAAGGGGGAAATAAAGGGGGAAATAAAGGGGGAAATAAAGGGGGAAATAAAGGGGGAAATAAAGGGGGAAATAAAGGGGGAAATAAAGGGGGAAATAAAGGGGGAAATAAAGGGGGAAATGAAATGAAGGGGAAATGAAGGGGGAAATGAAATGAAGGGGAAATGAAATGAAGGGGGAAATGAAATGAAGGGGAAATGAAATGAAGGGGAAATGAAATGAAGGGGAAATGAAATGAAGGGGAAATGAAGGGGGAAATGAAATGAAGGGGAAATGAAGGGGGAAATGAAATGAAGGGGAAATGAAATGAAGGGGAAATGAAATGAAGGGGAAATGAAATGAAGGGGAAATGAAATGAAGGGGAAATGAAATGAAATGAAGGGGAAATGAAATGAAGGGGAAATGAAATGAAGGGGAAATGAAATGAAGGGGAAATGAAATGAAGGGGAAATGAAGGGGGAAATGAAATGAGGGGGAAATGAAATGAGGGGGAAATGAAATGAAGGGGGAAATGAAGGGGGAAATGAAGGGGGAAATGAAGGGGGAAATGAAGGGGGAAATGAAGGGGGAAATGAAGGGGGAAATGAAGGGGGAAATGAAGGGGGAAATGAAGGGGGAAATGAAGGGGGAAATGAAGGGGGAAATGAAGGGGGAAATGAAGGGGGAAATAAAGGGGGAAATAAAGGGGGAAATAAAGGGGGAAATAAAGGGGGAAATAAAGGGGGAAATAAAGGGGGAAATAAAGGGGGAAATAAAGGGGGAAATAAAGGGGGAAATAAAGGGGGAAATAAAGGGGGAAATAAAGGGGGAAATAAAGGGGGAAATAAAGGGGGAAATAAAGGGGGAAAGGAAATAAAGGGGGAAAGGAAATAAAGGGGGAAAGGAAATAAAGGGGGAAAGGAAATAAAGGGGGAAAGGAAATAAAGGGGGAAAGGAAATAAAGGGGGAAAGGAAATAAAGGGGGAAATACGGGGGAAATACGGGGGAAATACGGGGGAAATACGGGGGAAATACGGGGGAAATACGGGGGAAATAAGAAGAAAATTCAGAAAAAAAATGAAGAAAATAAATAAAAAAAGACGAAAATAAAAATAAGAAGAAAATAGGACACTTTTTACTGTCACTTTTTAGGGCACTTAGGCACTGGTGGGAGCAGTCTGGGCGTGGGCAGCCCAGCAGGGAGGGGGCAGCAGGCTCACACCGCGATCTGCTGGCTCTCCCTGAAGAGCGGCCGCGATGCGCAGATGTCCTGGAAGATGCGGTAGCCCTGCTCGTGCTGCGGCTCCTCAGCCATGGGCAGCATGGGGCTGGAGCTGCAGCTCTTGCCAGCCTCGTCCACCACCTGCCTCAGGTACAGCTGCTCCACCTGGGACAAAGCAAAAAGGGCAGGGATGGAGTGAGGAGTGAACTCTTGGGGCATCTCTGCTGCTGCAGCCAGTGGAGATGGGCTGGGGGACACACAGCAGGCCTGGCTCTCCACAAGCAGCTCCAGGAATAAAGGAGCAGCCCCAGGAGCTGCTGCCAGCAGGGATATTGAGGTGCAAGGACAGGCTGGGGGTGTCTCAGCACATCCAGAGTGATCCCCTGGGGCAGACATCCAGGACAGCAAGAGGTGACGAGGTCAGGAGCTGTGCAGGAGGCACAGGACCAGTCTCTGATCTTGTAAAATCCCCACAGGGCCTCGCAGACCTTGTGGGTCGCTGCTTGCTCAAGAGGGGATGCCACACCCTCCCTGTCACATCCCCGCTGGCCCAAGAGGCTCCAGAAACTCTGTCCTGAGCCTTTTCAACCCCACAACTGCTGCAGCTTCTCCAAGGAGAAGTTTCTGACCAGAGCCATGAGGACTGACCCCACATCCCACCCCCTTCTTCCCCCTCCAACCCCACTGCTGCCAATCACAGCTGTTGACCACATCACTGACTGATCTTCAGTGCAGCACTCCAGGGATTTACTTCCCCATTTCCCACAGGAAAAGGCAGAAGTCCCAGTGCCCATGCAGGATGAGGAGGAAGAGGAACGATTTCCCTGCAGTTCACAAAACTCGTGCCCTTAGGGAGCTTCATTTGCAAGCCCAGCTCTGGGAATTTGATAATCAGCAGCCCAAGCAGCTCTCAGGAGGCTGTGGAAAAGCACCACAGCACTTCCACCCCAATCCAGGCACCCAAATGCCCCGTGGGGCTCTGCTGGCAGAATTCCCACCCTGCCTGGTCCCCTTTTCCTCCCAGCCCCCCGTACCTGGACAAGGATGAGTTTACACCTCAGGGGCACCGCATCTGGGAACTCCTCCCCGAAGCACAGCATGACCCTGCTGTCTGGGAAGCGGCCCTGGTTGTTGTAGTACTGCTGCAGCTCTGCAAGGACAGAGGAAAAATTGGGATTTGCCCTCCAGGGGCTTTGTTACACATCCCTGGGATCAAACAGCCCGCAAGGAGGCTGTGGGTTCAAGCAAAGCCTCCAGTCCGGAATTTGCCAATTTGCCACATGACCCCAAACACCCCATTATCCTTTCCTAGGTCTGGGAGTGTCACCTGCTCACCCTTGGGAAGCCAGCAGGGAGGGATTCAAAGTGTGCAAGGAAAAAGGGCTGCACCCTTTCAACCCCACCACAGGGCCCAAGGGGGTCTCACACCGGGTTCAAGCTCCAGAAACCCTCTGTGCCTTGTCCCAGGGCTTTGGGATCCCAGAATTACCTCAGCTTTTCCAGGGAGCTTCCGACCAGAGTCACATCCCTGTTCTCCCGTCCCTTCCTCCATCCTCATGAAGGTTTCCCCACCCCAAAACTGCTGCCACCCAGGATTGTCCACCACATCTGCTGGCTGATCATCCTCAACCACCCAATGCAGGGGATTTATTTTTATTTCTCACAGCAAAGAGCAGAAATCCCAAAACCCAAAAAAAAAAAAAAAAAAAAAAAAATCCAGGAGGCTCCTACAAACCTCGGTAGAACAAATTGGTGTCAAAGATCTTCACCACATCCTCCCGGTCCAGCTTGTTGGGCCTGTCCTTGTAGGCCATGGTGTTGCCACTCCAGAAGACCCTGCCCTGGCACAGCCTCTTGATGAAGATGCCCTGCTTGTTGCTGTGCAGGAGGACGCCCCTCTCCAGGTGGCCAAAGAGCTTCCTGGTGATCTGCTTCTGCCGCTCGTTCTGGATGGCGTCGGCCGAGGGGAACCGCACGTGCTCCAGGGCATCGGGGGCGTAGAGCTTCTCCCCGTGGCCCGAGGGCTGCCCCAGGGAGATCCTGCAGCCCTCAGAGCACGAGGTGCTGACGTGGCCCACCAGCCTCCCGCTGTAGTAGAAGCTGATCACCATCTGGGAGTAACCTGGGGGGTGAGGGATGTGCGCGTCCCATCAGGGAAGGGACAAAGCTGCTCCCGGCCGCCGTGCCCAAATCTCCTGGGAGTGGCATCTCCAGGGCTGGCCAGCAAGTGAGAGCTCCCAATATTACAGGATTGGGGTTGGAAGGGACCTCTGGAGCACCCAGTCCAAGCCCCCTGCCCAGGCAGGGTCACCTGGAGCAGGTGACACAGGAATAAATCCAGGTGGGGTTTGTTCCATGAATTCCTCTCTGAATGTCTCCAGAGAGGGAAATTCCACAACTCCACTCCGACACCCTCCTCCATGGGAAGTTTTTCCTCATGTTGAGGTGGAACTTCTGGTGGTTTAGTTTGAATCACATTGAACCTCTCTCCCTCCGTGCCATGGGCAGATCCCCCCATCCCAAAAGCTGCCTGGTCCCAGCAATCCTCAGCAGCTGCTCTCTGCCCCCATGCCACCAGGCAGGATTCATCCCAGCATGGAAGTGTGGATAACCAGGAGCGTGCAGCACCTCCCAAACCCAAAGCAAAGCCTCCCTGCAGGTGGGGGACAGAGTCAGAGCCCCCTCCTGCCAGCACAAACCTGCTGGCCAGGTGAGGAGCCTTACCTGAGTGATACTGCTCGTAGCTGGAGTATCCATTCATCAGGGGCAACGCTGTGGGCACAGACAGCCAAGCTGAGCCTGCATTCCCAAATCCCAATCCCACAATTTCCCCCACCACCCTCCTCATTTTCTGCCCCAGGTTTCCCAGCTCCCACATGGAGCAAAAAGCTCCCAGCTGGATTTCCTCATGAGTACTTCAAACATCCTTAATCATGAAGATAAAATACACAATGGGGAGCAGTTAATCCCCACACAGGAAGATTTTTTCCTGCCCCAAAAACCTCCCAAACACCGCACAAGCTGTTGGCTGCTTACCAGGGCTGGGCTGCTGCACCCACCATTCGGGTATTGGGGGGTTCCTGCAGGTCTCCTGGGGGGGTGAGGGGCTCCTCTTGATGATGCCCAGGTACTCATCCACACAGGAGGGCTGTGGGACAGCAGACACCAGGATCAGAGCGGGTTTGATGCCTCCAGCAAGGCTCGGGGAGGGCCCAAATGGCAACGCCAACCAATTTTTGGGGAGTTGGAAAGACCAAGCCTGGCATTGCCCAGGTTGTGCATCTCAATAAAACCCTACAGAGGGCAAGCAGGCCGGTGTGACAAGGCCAAGGAGGGGCACAGAGCTGTGACAGACCCATCCCCAGTGAAGGTCTCTCCCAGCTGGATGCACAAGGAGAGCAGGAGCTGGTGCTGGCTCAGCCGAAGGAGCTGCAAACCCAACCCTGCAGCTCTGCAGAGGCGATCTGGGCAAGGCAGTGCTTCCCCAAGGCTGACAGCTTGAGCCAAGCCCTGCCCCTGCAGCCAGGGCGAGGCCTCACCTCCTTGATGAGGTCGTCGATGGCAGAGGAGCTGCAGTCCATGTCGGTGACATCGTTCAGGCTGCTCCCGTTGGCCACCCCTGCTTTGCCTGCGGGGAGAGGTGGGGCCGCACTCAGAACAGCCACACTTGCCAAGCACAGCTCATCCCGAAGGGTTTTGGAAACCTCTCACCCACCCAGTGAAAGTGGTGAAAGCAGGAACCACAGCAGAGCCATGGAACAGCACCTTGGAGAGGCTCACAGCCCCTCCAGAGCTGCTTTTTGGGGGCCAAAAAAATCACTTTACAACTCATTTCCCCCCTGCACAGGGACCAGCAGCAAGAAAAATCAAAAGCCTGGCTGGTGACGGAGACAGAGCTGGAGCAGGGGAGAGGGTCTGGGGTTTTTTTGAGCACCCCAGAGACTGGAGCTGGGGCTGCTGCTTCTCTTTTTTCCACCAGCCAGCCCAGGGCAGTGGTGCTGCTGGTGGGAACCTGCAGTGCCATTTGCATAGTGGCAGCACAGCCCCTGTGTGAACGGGCTGGGGGGGGGGGACAGAGATGCTAAAGGCAGATTTCCTGACTGCGAAATCATGCTCTTTTTTTGCAAGTTTTTAACTTAAAGGACAAAGCACACAGGCTCCCCTAACCACAAATAGAGTTATAGTTAGTGTGAGCTGAGCCACACCGGACATCAGAGCAGCTCTCTGCAAAATTATTGCTCCTCCAGCAAGAAAAGGGATTTCTTGCAGCTCCCCACCACCCTCACAGGGCAGGGGTTGGGAGGAAGATGATTGAGGCTCATGTCCCTCCCCCAGGCAGGGAAGTGGAATTTGTCCCTACAACATCCTTAGGGAATGGGAGATCCCATGAGACTGCAGCTGTCCCACATTTCCTGGGGGTTCAAGGGGTTAAAAAACCCAAGCCTGGCCTTTGTCCTCCCCTCCCTGTCACCCCAGGGGACACCTGCAGAGCAGGACAGGCACAGAGCACAGAGCAGGGCTGCGCTCACAGGATGCACCCCCAGCCCCTTCCTGGGGCACTCACACTTCTGCTCCTCCTCTGGCACGATCCTGTAGACCTTGTAGGGCTCGGAGATGTCCAGCTGGGACCTGTCTGTCACCTCCTCAAAGTCGGGGCTCTTGTTCAGGGCGCAGCGGAGCCGCGTCTTCCACGTGGCCGGCTCGGCTTTGTCGCCCTCCTTGAACTTGCCTTTGAAAACAGCCCAGGCCTAAAGCAAAGAATGAGACAAAAAAAAACCAAAGAAAATCCTCCCTGTGAGCCCTACAAAGCCTCTCAGGGAGGAAGAGCTGGGGTTGCAGAGAGCATTTTGCATCTTGCACCCTCTCGAGCATCCCTGGGGGATTTGCTGTTTCACTCCTAGACTGCGGCCACCTGCACAGCCACCACACCTGGGGGGGTTTGGGGTGCAGAGCAGCACTGCCTGCCTCAGAAATGCAGGAAAGGCTTGTAAAAGCCAGGCTTGCAAAAAGCAGAGGTCAAAATCATCGCTTGTGGGTTCACTTCTGCACCTACAGGTCAGGAGCACGAGGAATCGCTGCTCAAAAATCAAAAAATCAAAGTAAACCTCATTTCCCAGCTCCTGACTGATAAATTAATAAATAAAATTGGTTTCTCTAAGATCAGAAATAATTTGTGCTTTTGGTAGGAGGACATATTTTACCACTGAAGGAAGAATGAAAAACTTGACATATTTTTTTTACATATACAGATTGATTTCTTTTATAGAAATTTCTATATTTTCAGAGGGCTGAGCTCAAGGCTGTCCTCATAACTCAGTGCTCCCAAACCAGTTGTTACTGAAATTAAACTCCTTCACCAGTACAGATACTTGGAAGTGGGGTCAGAGGGAAGGGAATTCCTGGGGAAGACCTGAACTTCTTGCTTCGGGATGGAATTTTCCCATTTTTTCCAAAACTGGAAACCCCCCGCTTCAGTGAAATCCTTCCTTTCCACCTACAAAGCCCTTTCAGTTTTTTTTAACATAAACCCAGCATTTTGTCATCAAGCTCATAAGCATTTTATCATCAAGCTGATGAGAAGTTTAGAGCAGGTCAAAAGCTGCTTCTCACATCACACCTGGATTCAAGCACACTGAAAACCAACTTAAAACTAGTCATGAATTTTGATGAAAAGGAATAAATCATCCCAAAAAAAAAGAAAAGCCAGGAGACCAACTGCAGCATCTCCTGCAGGAGTTAAAGACGGAAAACCCAGAGACAGCATGGCCATGTCCCACCAAGGCACAAAACCAGCAGCACAGAGCCCAGGAACTCTCAGGATCTCTGCTGCTCAGAGTGACTCTGAGATATTCAAGCTTCTTTTTTCCAGCCTGGCTCTCAAAGAAGGAGTCAGGATTTTTCTCTTCTCGTTCTCAAGGTTGTTTATTATTTCTTATCTATAACATTCTTTCTCTGACCTGCTGAGGTCTGTCTGGCAGGTCAGGCTGAGGCACACTGGTGTTATTTTTTTATACTAAAAACTACCTGTACATTATTTACCATAACTTCCCAGTACCTATCACCTGTGTTAGACAGTGAGTTTCTACCTTAAACCAATCCAAATGTGCCAACATCACAGCAGAAGATGGAGGCCAAGAAGAAGAAGGAGAAAGGCTGGACACGCCCAGATTTCTCCATCTTGGCTCCTGAACCCCATTCTAAAAACACCAAAAATCTATTTTTCACCCTATTTTTCTATAAATTCACTATCATTCTACTCAAATTCTCTTGACTTGTAATTCTTCATATAAATGTTGGCAATTGTTTTTTCCATGGGTGAAGACCAAAGGCTCAGGGGTCATGAGCTCAGTGCCAAGGCCTCCGAGCCCCTTGGCTGCTCTCGAGCCCTCCAGGGCAGCCAGAGGAACTTCCTGGGTTCCAACAGGGAACCCCCAAGAAAAAGCCATTCCCTACCTTGAAAATGGAAGCATCCACCTCCTGGTTGTAGTCCTGCTTGCCGGCGTGCTTCCAGGGGATGCGGAACATGGACTTGTCCTCGTTCTCCCAGATGAGCCCCGCGTAGAGCTCGCTGTCGATCTGCTCGATCAGCCACTGCCGCAGCCGCCGCCCGCCGTTCCTGTCACACATCCTGCACGGGGGGGAAAAGAAATATCTGTGTTTTATCACGGGCTTCTCTCAGAAATTAAAGTGAATATCAGGTGTGCTGTGTTAGAAAGTTATGCTGCGTTGGTTTCCTTGAGGAGCGCGTTAAGTGTAGTGTTAGGTTATAATAAAATGGTAAAATGCAAACTGTGCTATGTAGGGTAGTTTTTTTTCTAAAGAAAGGACTCGTAGTGTGATAGCAACCACAGGACACCTGAATCTTCCAGAGGAAGAGAATTTATTTCTCCATTATCAGAAGAAACGAACTTCTTCCCACCTCGCTCAGCCCTGAAGACACTGTCAGGATTCAGAGGAAGAAGTTGACACTGACCAGACAGAATCCTGTGTTTGAATGGAATTTATGCATCATGTACGAAACGTATGAATATGCAGCAGGTCATTATTTTTAATCCTCTGTTAATGTGTGTCCTTTTTTGGGCTTATGCTGCCCAGAAAGAGGTACCCGGACTGTCTGTAACTCTTTGTTTCTATTGTCTCATATTGTCCAAATTGTTATTACTCTAATTGTATTACCATTTTTATAACCATTTTATAACTATTAAACTTTTAAAATTTTAAAAACGAGCGATTGGCGTTTTTCACATGCAGGGACCCCCAGTGAGCCCTCTCAGCTCTGCCAGCTCCATCCCAGCACAGGGATTGGGCTGCTTTACCCCATGCTCAGCTGGCAGCAGCACCACCTGCAGCTTTTGGAAGCCCCACATGCCAACGTCTGCCCATTTTAAAGTCCTTTCTGTGATCCCACAGTTCTGTAATTCTAAGATTAAAACACCCCCAGCCCACAGCCTCACCCCATCCTCTGCTTCTTTTAAAATAAAAAAAAAAAAAGAAAAATGAAGGCAATTTCCTTCTGAGTTGCTACAAATTCTTCCTCCAGCTCTACCAAAGTTCCGCTCCCAGAGTGGCTGACTCAGTGCTCTGCCTATTCCTATTTTGCTGCAGGATAAATCACAGAGGAAGCAGATGGATGGGGATTGAAGGCCCCAGCTGTGCTGTCACCTGAGCAAGTGACCCTGGGCAGGCCAGGCTGGGGTGCCAGAGCTGTCCCTGGCACAAGGATGTGTCCCGGAGGGGGCAGCAGCTCCTCTCACCAAGCGCTACTCGGGGAGCGGATGCCAGCTCCAAACTGCATCCCGAATCCTCCCAGGGATAAGGAACACAAAACTGCTGGAAACAAAGCGCCAGGCTCACCCTCCCTGTCACCTGCACAGCATGACAGGAGCTGGTGGCCTGGCAGAAGTGATCAGCAGCCCCCAAATCAACCTCCCAGGCATTTTGGGCTCTACGTTTTACAGGAGTGCCTCTCCCTCGTTTATTTGTTATTTACTGCCCCGCTGGAAGATTTTTGGGGAGAAAACAAGGATGCACCCAGCACAGCCTGAGAGCCGGTGGTCCCTGCTTTGCCATGGGCTGCCACCAAATTCCATCCCTTCCAGATGGCCCTGGCTAGTCAGAGCACAGCCCCTGGTTTTTAGGGATGGCGAGCACCAACACCACCAGCCAAAACATCACGGCAGGAACAGCTCTGGATGTCCCAAAGGACATGGCACAGCTCATCCCTGGAGGAATGGGGGCACACACAGCTTCTCTGGGGGCTCCAGCGCCCACCCCGAGCGACGCCAAAAAGGGAAGAACCCGAGAAACCCCGCAGAAATGGAAGACTTTTTCTAGAAAGCTTCTTCCCAGCACAGCCGGAGGCCAGGGCTCCATCTGCGTCCCCGAGTGGGAGTCACAGGCTCGGGACAACACCGAGGAGCCGCCTCCGCCGGGCTGGCAGCGGCTCCACCCGCGCATCCCGCGACACGGGGACATCCCGCGACACGGGGACACCCCGCGACACGGGGACATCCCGTAGCCGGTCCCTGCCTTCCCACCGGGATGCCGGTGCCGGTCCCTGTGCCCCCGGCCGGTCCCTGCCTTCCTACGGGGATGCTGGTATCGGGATGCCGGTATCTGTCTCCCGACCGGTCCCTGCCTTCACACCGGGATGCCGGTATCGGTCCCCCAGCCGGTCCCTGCTCTCCCACGGGGGATTCACGTCCCTGTCCTCCCACGGAGGATGCTGGTATCGGAATGCCGGTATCGGTCCCCGCCCTCCCACAGGAATGCCGGTACCTGTCCGCGGCCGGTCCCTGTCCTCCCACGGGGGATGCTGATATCGGGATGCCCGTATCGGTCCCCCAGCCGCCCCCCGCCGTCCCACGGGGGATTCAGGTCCCTGTCCCCGGCCGGTCGCTGCCCACCCGCGGGAGATAGGTGCTGCTATCGGGATGCCGGTACCTGTTCCCCCGGGGCCCGATGCCGTTCCCGTTTCCGCGCTCCCGGCGCCGCGCCCGCGGTTTCGCCGAGCTCATTATATATACCAGCGAGATTGTGCGACCACGCCCACTGCCACGCCCACTCCGCGCTCCACCAATCACCGACTCCTCGCCCTTCCCGCCCTGCCCAATTGGGAGGCGGGGCCGTGAGGGGCTGACCAATGAGGAGCGTCCCGGCGGGGCGCGCGCCGCAGTTTCTCTTAAAGCGCGGCTTTCCCCGAAATCAGCTGACCGGGGGGGCGGGGCCTGGGCGGGAGGGGGCGGGGCCTGGGCGGGAGGGGGCGTGGTTAACCCGCCCCTGTCCCGGGTCTGTCCTGGATCTGTCCCGGGTCTGTCCCGGGCCGTCGTTCCCGCTCCCAAATTATTCCATTCCCAGTTCCAACCCAGCTTCCCCAGTCCCAGAGCACTCTGCCCAAAGCCAGACTGGTCCCTTCCCAGTCCCAGCCCAGTCCATTCCCAGTCTCGGACCAATATCCCCAGTCCAAAACCAGTCCATCCCCAGCCCATGATCAGCATATCCCCAAATAAACCTCCTCAATCCCAGACCAGTCTCCCCAGTTCCAGATCAATCTAGTCCCAGACCAGTTTCCCCTGTCCTAGACCAGTCTCCACATTCCCAGACCAGTTTCCCTAATCCCAAACCAGTTTCCCCAGTCCCAGATCAGTTTCCCCAGTCCCAGACTGGTCACTCTCCAAACCCAGGTCATTCTATCCCCAACCCCAAATCAGCCTTCCCAGTCCCAGACCAGTTTCCCCAATCCCAGATCAATTTCCCCAATCCCAGATCAATTTCCCCAATCCAAATCAGTTTCCCCATTCCCAGACCAGTTTCCCCATTCCCAGACCAGTTTCCCCATTCCCAGATCAGCTTCCCCAGTCCCAGGTCAGTTTCCTCAGTCCCAGACTGGCCACTCTCCAATCCCAGGTCATTCTATCCCCAATCCCAAATCAGCCTTCCCAGTCCCAGACCAGTTTCCTCATTCCCAGATCAGTTTCCCCAGTTCCAGACCAATTTCCCCAATCCCAGGTCATTCTGTCCCCAGTCCCATATTAGCCTTCCCAGTCCCAGACCAGTGTCCCCAGTCCCAGACTGGTCCATCCTCAGTCCCAGTTTAGTGCAGGCCGTTCCCAGTTCCTTTCTGGCTCAGCCCCAGTCCTGGATCATTCTCCCCCTGCCTGCCCCAGCAGCTCCCACTGTTCCCAGTCTGGATTTGGTGTCCTGACCGTGCCCCAGCCCGGCCAAACCCAGCCAGACCCAGCAGAGCATGAAGGACCATCTGCAGCCTGACTTCAGAGGGGGATTTTTTTGGGATTACCAGATTACACACACATTTCTTGGAAGAAAACCATAATTACTCCCACGCGGGTAATACAGAGAAATGGGAAATGTGTGGAGCTGCACAGATGGTTTAATAAAAACAACGCTCTGAGGTGCACAACCTTTCCTGTCACGTCTAATAAAGGATGGCTGGAATGGCCCCTGTTTTTAAACACCCCACTGATCCTCATTGGAACAGATTTGGGGTGATCCAAACCCATCTTCTGCAATCAGATACAGTCAGGAGAATTTCTTTTCTTTGTTGACCAAAAATACAATTTTAAGCTTTGCAGGTTTTTTTGCATCCTCCTGCTAGATAGAGACCCTCCTGTAAAAACCTCTTTGCTTTGTTAAAATTCCAGGAAACCTGTGATATTTTAAAGGGTCTGCACACAACCAAACTCTCCATCCCCTCTGGAGACCAAAAACCTGGAAATTCATCACAGTGGGGTGAGGTGACTTCATCATTCCCACCTTCACTTGGGCTCTGCAGCTTCATAGGCAAGGTAAAGGTAAAGGTGGAGAGGAAAATCCAAATTCCCAGGGGTAAGGACGGTCCCCGTGGGGAGGATAAAACATTAACCCAAATAAAATAGGGTTTCAGGCACTTGAAGCAGGCTGGGAAGGGAAGATGAGCAGGACCAGGAATGAGTTGGGAACAATTTTCCCTGTCAGCAGCACCTTGGGCAGCTCAGCCCTGCTCCAGCAGAGCCAGTTTCCCTGTGCCAGGGAAACCAGGATTTTGGGAAGGCTGATGTGGGACAGCAGAGCCCAGCAAGTGAGCCTGAGGTGCTCTTGGCAATGTCCAAAAAGTGGAAATCAGCCCAGTTTTACCTGTTTGGGGTTTGCCTCCCAGCTCCCAGAATTCCTGAAGCCACCTCAGGTCCCACTGATGGAGGCCAGAGTAGAAAAATAGATAGATAGATATATTCTATAAAATAATATAAAAGAGATATATATTGGCTTGGGATAGCCCTCAAATGCAGGAAATCTGGGTTAGGAGGAGGTTTTGGGGCATGGTTGTGATGTCAGGCATGGAGGGTTCTGCTGCATTCCCTGTGATTCCCCAAATCTGGGGGATTTTCCCAGGTTTTGCTTTGGTGCTGTGGTTCCCTGGCAATGTCTGAAGCGCGGGCTGTGGAGCTTATCACACCTCCTGCACATCTAATCTCTGCTTATCACCCATCTCCAATGACTTCCTATTAACTCCCACTTTCTTCTCTTTTCTCTTCCTGCCTGCAAGTTCCATTTTTCTGCTTCCTAGAATGAAAACCAAGGCTTTAAATCCAATATTGATCCCTGAGCTGATTGCTCAGCCTCCCCTCAGCCCACTCCATCAACAGCCTCCACCTCATTAATTGCTTTCCCATTACTTCCATGTGGAATAACAGCCACAGGGACCCTTTTCTCCATCTAAATAAATGGGAATTTTTTTCCCCTGGAATTCTATACATCATGGCTAAACACAGAATATTTAAAACTTTTCATTTTGCTGGTGGTTCTCATCAAGAAAATGGGAAGCAGGGAGGTCATTTCAGTCCATCTCTGTATTCCCACCAGCAGCACCACAAACCAAATCCAGGCACCCTCAGGATTTAATCCCTTTTTCCTTTATTAGGAGCTGGGTGAATCACCCCTGGTTCTGTCACACGATGTGTACCCAAAAAATCTTCATCCAGAGAATTCCTGGAAATGTTTTGAATCCCTTTTTTCTTAGAAGGAATTCCAGAACAGACATTTTTTTTGAGTGGACAAGCAGGGTAATTACAGGAAAAGGGCGAGATGGCTTGGAGGGGTTGAAGGTTTCCATGTGGAAGGGCTGAATCCATGGGATGGGATGGATTGTAAGGCAGATGGAGGGGGATTCCTGACAAAAAAAAAGCTCTGGAAAAGCACAATCTGAGTTTGGGATGAAAAACTGGACATGGCCGCAGGGTTTAGGGATCAAAACAGCTTTTGGAGAGGCACAGAGTTAAATTGGTCCATGGGTTGAGTGAATCCAACCAGGCTTTTGCTTTCTTTGGCAAGCAGAGACATTCAGAGGGGGCTCAGGGAAATCCCAAACCCACTCTGGCTGCAGGGGTGGAGGCAATGGGACAGGCACTGCTGGATTTCCCCCTTCCCTGGGGCTGGGATAAGGAAAAATGCCAGATAAAAGCTAAAGTTGGATTTCCCTTTTCCCTGGGGTTGGGATAAGGAAAATGCCAGATAAAAGGAAAATTTGGGTTTTTCCTTTCCCCTTATCCCTGGGGTTGGGATAAGGAAAATGCCAGATAAAAGGAAAATTTGGATTTACCTTTCCCCTTACCCCTGGGGTTGGGATAAGGAAAGCCCCAGACCCAGACCCCAGAGCCCAAGACCCCTGAGCCTTTGATTCAGCCCTCGGAAAAAACAATTGCCAACCTTATATGAAGAATTACAAGCCACAAAAGTTTAAGGAGAATGATACTGAATTTATCACGAGGTGAAAAATAGATTTTTTGGGGTTTTTAGAATGGGGGTTCAGGGGACAAGATGGAGAAATCTGGGCATGTCCAGCCCTTCTCCTTCTTCTTCTTGGCCTCCCTCTTCTGCTGTGAGGTTGGCATTTTTAGATTGGTTTAGAGTAGAAGCTCACTGTCTAACATAGGTGATGGGTATTGGGAAGTAATTGTAAATATTGTACACATAGTTTTTAGTATAAAAAGATAACACTGCCCTGGGGACAGGCAGAGTGCCTCTGTCTGTCCTGCTGAACAGACCTTGGCTGGACAGGAGAAAGAATTTTATAGATAAGATACAATAAACAACCTTGAGACCGAGAAATGAAGAGCTCTGACTCCTTCTTCAAGCACCAGGCTGGGAAAAGAGACTTTCTGACACATCTCAGGGTCACTGTGAGCAGCAGAGATGCCAAGAGCTGGCACTGCCAGGGGGGCTCTGTGTCCCTGTCCCCTCCTGCTGCTGGCAGCTTTGTGCCCTACACACCAACTTGGAAAAACTGAATTTTCCAAGCCCCAGGGCCAGGTCCTGCCTGGGAACAGCCCGGCTGCTTATCTGCTCACCCATCGGCTGCCACCAGCGGTGTCACCTGCACGGCACGGAGGGGACACGGTGGGAGATGGGGACGAGAGCCAGGAGCAATCCCTGCCCCCGGGCTGCTGCTGCCCCAGCAGGCGCTGCAGCTCCTCCTGGTCCTGGAAGGGATTCCTGCCGTATTCCCGGCGGATCCAGGCGCGGTACTGCCGGGAAAAGGGGCACGAGAGGTGCTCAGGGTGAGCTGGGAAGCTGAGAAACCCCAGAGAGACAGAGAGAGAGAGAGAGCAGGGGGAAAGCAGCGAGCAAAGCAATTCCTGCTGCACCCCCAGCACAGCCAGCGTGCAGGAGGGTCCCATCCCATGGGAGCTCACACCCAGGCTGGAGGGATGAAGATGGATTGAAGGGATCGAGAGCAGCACTAAAATGATGGATAGGGTGAGAAGAGGAAGCCAGTGAGGATGGATGTCCCCACAGATGCAGTGGATGCCCCATCCCAGCACACCCAGCATGCAGGAGGGTCCCATCCCATGGGAGCTCACACCCAGCACCCCATCCCAGCACACCCAGCGTGCAGGAGGGTCCTATCCCACAGAAGCTCACACTCAGCACCCCATAGATGCAGAGGATCCCCCATCCCAGCACTCCCCACATCCCCAGCACACCCAGCATGCAGGAGGGTCCCACCCCACGGGAGCTCACACCCAGCACCCCACAGATGCAGAGGATCCCCCATCCCAGCACAGCCTCCATGCAGGAATGTCCCAGCCCCACAGGAGCTCACACTCAGGCTGGAGGGATGAAGAAGCTCTGAAGGGACCAAGAGCAGCAGCAGAATGATGGGTAGGGTTACAGATGTCACAGACATCTTTTATAAAAAAATCCTATGAAAAAATCCTATGAAAAATGCTTTCCTTAGGATTTTTCCTCCTGAGAAGCTGAGAAGCCTCAGGACAAAATGCAAACAATGAGATGCAACAGGTGGATCTGTGATTGGTCTCATGTGGATGTTTCTAATTAATGGCCAATCACAGTCAGCTTTGTTATCATTCTTTCTTTTTCTATTCTTAGCTGGTCTTCTGATTAAATCCTTTCTTCTATTCTTTTCGTATAGTTTTAATATAATATATATCATGAAATAATAAATCAAGCCTTCTGAAACATGGAGTCAGATCCTCGTCTCTTCCCTCATCCTTGGACCCCTGTGAACATGGTCACACTCCTCCTTCTCCTCCTCTTCCTCCATTTAGGTTGGAAAAGACCTCCAAGACCATCCAGTCTAGGAAAAATGTGTATTTAATGTTTGGCTTTTTGCAGATATTAAAATGAACATTGTATGTGTTATGTCAGAAAGGGATGCTGTATTAATTTTCTTACGCAGTGTGTTAAATACAGTTTTAGGTTATGACATCAGGTTAAAATAGAAACTATGCCATGTGGGATACTTTTTTAAAGAAAGGACTCCCACCAAAGGACTCCTCCTCCTCCTCCTCAGCCCACCTGGAGTAAAAAGGCAGCCTGGCCACGGTGTGCCAGCAGCACAGGGGACAGCTCTGTCACCAGAATGCCCCTCTGTGACTTCCCTTTCTAACCCTACCCACCATCCTGCTGCTGCTCTTGCTCCCTTCCTTCCTTCTTCATCCCTCCAGCCTGGAGAAACCCCATTTGCCAGCCTGAAACCGCAGCAGAGAGGCTGGAGCATCCTCCCCATCCCCTCCTCCCATCTGAGCTCCCCAAGCTGAGGGAAACTGAGGCACCACAGCCCCAGAAGGTCCAGGATGTTCCTCAGAGGTTTGAAGCAGCAAGGACTGAGGTTTCCCACCCACCAGGGCCATTCCAGGGCAGACATCACCAGGGAACACGAGTGGGAGTTTCGAGGAAAAGGCAGCTCTTGCTAAATCCCACAGACAGGAAAACCCATCCCAGCTGCTTCAGGGAAAGGGTGGCAAAGCTGTGAGGTGATGGGAAAAGCAGCTTGGAAAGGGAAAGGAGGATATTGTGGTGTCCAGGGTGGATTTTGGGAGCAGGAGGAATGGCTGGGATGGAGGGAGGGCACAACAAAGCCCAGCCAGGCTCTGTGGGAAGGGCTGGGGAGAGCTGGCCCTGCCAGGGGAAGCCCTGAGGGGAATCTCCAGCACCGGGGGTGCTTTGTAATCCCCAGGAGCATCTTCCAGCCTCCTCCAGGGGCGTTTCTGGCAGCTCTGACAACGGGGCAGGGCCACATCCCTCGTGTGACAGCACCCGGGGAAGGGAACTTGGCCCTGGGGACAGTGTCACAGGGACCTGGCCCTGGGGACAGTGTCACAGGAACCTGGCCCTGAGGACAGTGTCACAGGCTGTCCCTCTCCCTCCTGACAGGACAGGAACCCCCCAAGGGCTCAGGAGGACAACAAGGACCCCCTGTTTGCCATGGGAACCCCCCCCAGGGACCCCCCTGTTTTCCCTTTTTTTTTAAAGTTTTTTTTTCCTTTGCTTTTTAAGGTCTTTCCCTTTGCTTTTTAAGGTTTTTTTCCTTTGCTTTTTAAAGTTTTTTCCCTTTGCTTTTTAAGGTTTTCCCCTTTGCTTTTAAAAGCTTTTTCCTTTGCTTTTTAAGGTTTTTATCCCTTTGTTTTTTAAGGTTGTTATCCCTTTGCTTTCTAAGGTTTTTTTCCTTTGCTTTTTAAGGTCTTTCCCTTTGCTTTTTAACGCCTTTCCCTTTGCTTTTTAAGGTTTTTTCCCTTTGCTTTTTAAGGGTTTTCCCTTTGCTTTTTAATGCCTTTCCCTCTGGTTTTTCAGGCCTTTCCCTTTGCTTTTTAAGGTTTTTTCCCTTTGCTTTTTAAGGTCTTTCCCTCTGCTTTCGAAGGCTTTCCAGGTCAAACGTGCAGCTCTGACCCCTGCACTCAGGGCTCTCCAGATGCTGGAATGCAGCTGGGCTCTGCTCCATCCTCCCTCCCTGCTGGGAACCCACCCAGCCTCAGCTCCTGCTCTCCCAAAACCTCATTTTTGGGGAGGAAATGGGAGATTTCTCCCCTCCTGCCTGGCACCTGACCCTGAGAGCAGGGCTCTTGCTGGCAGAGGGTGCCCAGACATCCCAAAACTCCTCACAAGAGCCTTCCTCCCCTCCCACTCCTCCTCTCCCTGCTGCATTCCCGGCAACTGGCCCAGCTCCTTCCTGAGCTTCCCAAGGGACAAACTGCTCTCCCATCCTTCCTGCTGCATCCCAGCTCGAGAAAACAAGTTTGGCGTTTTTAAGAGCTTTTAAAAGTGCACTCACACCATACCAATGCGCTTTTTAATTTCTTTTTGTTTTTGCATGCAACCCCCAAATCCTCAGGTGATAAATGACATTCTCAAATCCAGCTGGGGCAGAGAGCTGCATGCAGAGGAGCCGTGCCTGGTTGCAAACACCTCCAAAAGCATCCAAGGGCTTTCAAGTTTGGGGTTTTCAAGTTTGGAGTTTACTCCTCCAAAACGTACCCAAGGATTTCAAGTTTGGGGTTTTCAAGTTTGGAGTTTTTAAGAGCTTTTTAAAAGGCACTCACACAATATCAAGGCAATTATTTTTCTTAACTCTTTTTGTTTTTGCACACAAAGCCCCAAATCCTCAGGTGATAAACAACATTCCCAAATCCAGCTGGGGCAGAGAGCTGCATGCAGAGGAGCTGTGCCTGGTTGCAAACACCTCCAAAAGCACCCAAGGGTTTTCAAGTTTGGGGTTTTCAAGTTTGAGGTTTTCAAGTTTGGGGTTTTCAAGTTTGGAGTTTTCAAGTTTGGAGTTTTTAAGAGCTTTTTAAAGTGCACTCACACAATATCAAGGCAATTATTTTTCTTAATTCTTTTTGTTTTTGCACACAAACCCCCAAATCCTCAGGTGATAAATGACATTCCCAAATCCAGCTGGGGCAAACAGCTGCATGCAGAGGAGCCGTGCCTGGTTGCAAACCCCTCCAAAAGCAGCAAAGGGCCCTTACCTCGTGGAGCAGGGTGCTCTCATACTCCTGCAGCTGCTGCTGGAAGCCGGGGTTGGGGCTGGCGTAGGAACGAACGGCCCTGGTGGCAGCCAGGCAGCTCTGCCAGCCCAGCTCTGTCACTGTCATCAGGTATGCCACCAGCAGGGTGCTGCTGCGGGACACCCCGGCCAGGCTGCGCCGGGAGGAGCCGCTCAGGGAGGGCATCCCGCAGGAATCACCCCTGGGATGCAGATCCCTGGCTGGGCTGGGAGCAGCGGGGCTTGGAGGGGATCAGGAGCTCTGCTCGCACACTCTCAATGCTGTTGTCACCTCCCTGTCCCCTCCTCAAGCCACATCCTGGGTGCTCAGGGGGTCAGTGATGTTCAACACCTTTTGGGAGCCCATGCTTGATGCCTCAGATTTTGGCTTTTCTATTTTTCACATTCTGTGCTGCTTTAGTGTGTGGGTCTGGGTTCACATCAGGGGATGCTGAGCTCTGTGCACAGAGCAGGGAGACAAAACAATTCCTGCTCCAGCTGGGCACCAAGGACAAATGATCCCAATCTCAGCCCAGGAGCACAAACACCATGGGCTGGAGAGAGAAAAACAAGCAGGGTGGGACTGCAGGGGCTAAAGCTGGAATGGGACAATGAACTGCAAGGTGCAAATGGAGCAGAACTGATCCCAGGGAGAGACCCCGGGAGCGCTCATGCATTTTGGGGCCATTTTGGTTCATCCTGGGCTCATTTTGGGACCATTTTGGTTCATCTTGGGTTCACTTTGTGACCATTTTGGTTCATCTTGGGTTCATTTTGGGACCATTTTGGTTCATCTTGGGTTCATCTTGGGACCATTTTTGTTCATCCTGGGTTCATTTTGGGACCATTTTGGTTCATCATGGCTTCATTTTGGGACCATTTTGGTTCATCTTGGGACCATTTTGGGAACCATTTTGGGACCATTTTGGTTCACCTTGGGTTCACTTTGTGACCATTTTGGTTCACTTTGGGTGCAGCCCTGGCTGGGCTCTTGTGCTGCCCAAGGTGGATCCATGGAGGAGATCCTTTCAATAAATCCCTGCTTTATTCTGTAGCTCTGCCCAGCCCCTGCTCCAGCTCATCCTTCCCAGGGCACCATCCCCAGCTCCCCGAGGATGGCTGGGCTCCGAGGGGTCCCCGCAGCTCTCACCAGTGCACCAGGCAGCCTCCCCCTGCGAGCCGGCACTCGTGGATGAACTGGATGCACTTCTTGAAGTGCTGCAGCCTGCGGGGGGAGAGGCAGGGCTGAGAGGGAAGGGCTGGGGGTCCCTGCAGGGCACCCTGCAAGCGGCAGCTCTGCCACTGCCGAGGGTGCTCCACCACCCCGGGGCCACCAGCGTGGGGTGGGAGCAGAGATCCTTCCTCTGCCAGGGGAAGGTGATGCCGCAGGGTTTGGCTTTTCTATTTCTCACTTTCTGCGCTGCTTTAGTGTGTGGGTCTGAGCTTCGTACTAGGGGATGGTGAGCTCTGTGCACAGAGTGAAGTTATTAAGTTCAAAATTACTTATTAAGTATTAAGTTATTAAGTTAGAAATTCGTTATTAAGTAAAAAAAATAGTTTTGAAGTATTAAGTTATCAAGTTAAAAATTAGTTATTAAGTTAAGAAATAGTTATTAAGTTATTAAGTGAAAAAATTCGTTATTAAGTTAAAAAATAGTGATTAGGTTAAAAATTACGTATAAAATAGCTATTAAGTTAAAAATAAAAATAATTTAAGCAACATTTCTTAATTAAACAGTTTATCCCTAAAAAATCTTATAAAAAAAGATACCACTCCATTTTTAACTTATTAAAGCACTATGAAACTCACAAGCTGTGAAATATCTGTAATATCAATAAAATAATCTGTAATATAAATAATATAAATAAAACAATCTGTCATATAAATAAAAACCAACAAACACCTAAACCCAAACAAAAAGTAACATCTCACACATTTAATCCCAACCTTAACAAAAAAAAACCCTGTAATATAAATAAAAACCAATAAACCCCTAAAAAAATATAATCTCACACATTTAATCCCAACCTTAACAAAAAAAGAAAACGTAATATAAATAAAAACCAATAAACATCTAAACCCAAACAAAAAATACCATCTCACATATTTAATTCCAACCTCAACAAAAAAAAAAAATCCACTTAGAAGAGGATTCCTTTGGCAGCCGCTCTGCTGCGGCGCCGGATTTCCTCTGCTGCGCGTGATGGGGTGGGCGTGAGCCCTCGCTGCCTTCCTGATTTCTCAGAAGCCAAAGCCTGACCTCCTGCAGCCATTCCCACTGCCAGGGGAGCTGCTTCCCCTCTGGGAACTCTCCAGGAGCTCCTCCATCCCTGCTGGCCCATGGAGAAGGGTGCTTGTTCCTCACCCTGCCCTGGAGCGCTGGGCTCGGGGCTGTCTGAGGAGCCAGAACGAATGAATTCAGGAATTGCAGGGGGTTCTGCTTCCCAGGGACAGGAGGACAGGGGAGGGAGTGTCTGACATGGTGAGCAGGCTGAAAATACTGAGCCTCTCACTCCAGGAAGGAGATGTCAGTCCAAGGATCCTCCAGCAAATGGAGCATCACCACCTGGGAGGGTTTTCCCTGCCCAAAGTGGCACCTCAGGGTTAAACTTTTATGTTTTTCATGTTCTGCACTGCTTTAGTGTGTGGGTCTGGGTTCACATCAGGGGATGGTGAGCTCTGTGCACAGAGCAGGGAGACAAAACAATTCCTGCTCCAGCTGGGCACCAAGGACAAATGATCCCAATCTCAGCCCCAGGAGCACAAACACCGTGGGCTGGAGAGAGAAAAACAAGCAGGGTGGGACTGCAGGGGCTAAAGCTGGAATGGGACAATGAACTGCAAGGTGCAAATGGAGCAGAACTGATCCCAGGGAGAGACCCCGGGAGTGCTCGTGCATTTTGGGACCATTTTGGTTCATCCTGGGTTCATTTTGGGACCATTTTGGGTCACTTTGTGTTCATTTTGGGACCATTTTGGTTCATCTTGGGACCATTTTGGTTCACCTTGGGTGCAGCCCTGGCTGGGCTCTTGTGCTGCCCAAGGTGGATCCATTGAGGAGATCCTTTAATAAATCCCTGCTTTATTCTTTAACTCTGTCCAGCCTCTGTTCTAGCTCAGCCTTCCCAAGGCATCAAAATCTCATCCCAGGGGATTCCCCTGCTTGTCCTGCAGATCTTCACAGAGCACACAACATCCTCAGGGCCTGCAGGTGCTGCCCACTCAGCTCCAAACTCTGCAGATCCCAGTCCTGCCCTTCAGCCCCTGGGCAGGACCAGCAGGAACCTTCTCTGCTTGCAAGGACACGATGCTCGTGTTCCATCCTGCATCCCTGTCCCAGTATCCCAAAGGAATTTGGCTCCCCCATCCACCCTCACCCACTCCACGGGTGTTTTTCCCGCAGGGAAAGCTCTGCCTGTGCTTTCCCAAGCGTGGGATCGGGCAGTGGAATTAGTGCTGAGCTCCCGAATCACAAGCAGCACACAGAGTTCACCAGGATTGTGAAACCCGAGGCATAAACTGACAAGCAGAAAATAGTTTCTTGAACAACTCTTCCTTCCTGCAGGCAGCTTTATCTTCTTTTTTTTTTTTCCCCCTTTTTTTTTTTTTTTTTTCCCTTTCGTAGACACGCCACGAGCGCAAAGAAATGAGCGAAGGGGGAAAAAATAACAACCAAAAAATCCCAGTTCTTGCTGAGGCAGGGTTTTCTTGTAAAGCTTCTCTTTCCGCTCAGCCAGAGCATGAGCAAGCAGGATTCCACCCCCGGGCACGGCTGCTGCCAAGGATGCTGGAAAAAACAGCACCTCCACAGGCAGGGACTTGGAAATTACGTTTTGATGCTTTTTAGGGTTTGATTGGAGAGAAAAATCCCGTGGATTTGCCAATTTGCTGGTGCAAATGGATGATTTATTGGTGCAAATTGATGATTTATTGGTGCAAATTGATGATTTATCAGTGCTCGTCACCCAAAGCAGCAGCATCCCACAAAGTCCTGGGAATTCCTCCCAGCTCCTCTCAGCAGCTTCATCTCCAAAACAGCATTCCAAGAGTTATGTGCGTGGGTCATTGCTTTATATGGCAAAAATAATTTATATTTTAATAAATTTCTCTTTTAAAAAAAAATTGCCTGGAGGACTGACACAAATCATCTTTCTAACACTCCAGTTTTCAATCCTGCCCAGTGGAATAACTCTGAAACTTGACAAAAAAATCACATTTCCTGACTGGAAGCACTCATTAAAAATAGATGTTAAGCCCTAAAATGTTATTCCCCACACTAAAATGTCCCAGCTTCTGGGAAGCTCAGGGATTATGAGAAATTTCACAGCATGAATGGACTAAACCTTCATCCTGCACAACCAGAGCTTTTATTGACCAACAGCTGCCAACAGGAAAAAGGATGGGAAATCACTTACAGGTTTTGACTGGATGAATCCGAGGCTGAGATACACAGATAGGTCATGTCCTGCAATACAAAATAAAACAGTCATGAAACACCTCCAAGAATCACAAAATCCTCCATTTCTCTCTCTTTTTTCTCCTTCCTCAGCTGACCTTGAGGGGAGAAGAAAGCTGAAAACCACTTTGAGGTCTGCTCCACGGCAATGGATGAGTGCATCCATCCCACCCCACTGATTTCCTCTCAGTCCCACAGGACAGGCCAGGCTGGGGGGACAACTCAAACACTCAGGAGCCCCCCAAAACGGAGCCAGGGAGCCCCAAACTCCACCAGGAAGACGTGCACTGACAAAGCCACTCTCATCAATGAGTTATTTCCTCCCTGTCCTTTTAATACCCCATAAATCATCTGCTGCCTGCTGGCCTGGGTCAGATTACTTTCCTCTCCTCAAAACATCGCTTCCTCGATCCTCCCTGCTCGGAGCTAAATTTGGATCCTTTTTATCTGGGGGTTGGGGTGGCTTTTTTAATCCTTTCTTAGCAAAAATATGGGGGGGGGGGGGGGGAAATCTTGCATCCAGAGCGCCAGGGATTGCCCCATCTCCATCAGGCTCAGGCAGCCCAACCCCCTGGACGACCCTCCAGCCCAGGAGGTTGGAAAAACTGGATTATTTAAGGGAGGAAGGGGCAGAGCAGGATGGGCACGGGGATAATTCTGTGCTGGGGTGACCCACAAGCTTTCCATGCATCAGCTCACCCACAGCTCCACACCTGCTGCATCCCAACGTCTCCCCAGGCTGGGAAGAGGCACCAAATCCACCATGGAGAAGCCAAGAGGACCTTGACCAACTCCAAAGAGCAACGCACAGCGCCTGGGATGGGATGAGCCCCGGGGCTGCTCCTGGGGCCGGGTGTCCCTGTCTCTGAGCCGGTGTCCTTGTCCCCATCCCTGTCCCGATGTCCCTGTTCCCATCCCTGTCCCAGTGTCCCTGTCCCCATCCCTGTCCCAGTGTCCCTGTTCCCATCCCTGTCCCAGGGCCAGTGTCCTTGTCCCTATCCCTGTCCCTGTCCCAGTGTCCCTGTTCCCATCCCTGTCCCAGGGCTGGTGTCCCTGTCCCCATCCTTGTCCCAGTGTCCCTGTCCCTATCCCTGTCCCTGTCCCCATTCCTGTCCCTGTCCCAGTGTCCCTGTCCCTGGGCTGGTGTCCATGTCCCCATCCCTATCCCTGTCCCAGAGCCAGGTGTCCCTGTCCCTATCCCTGTCTCTGGGCCGGTGTCCCTGTTTCTGAGCTGATGTCCATGTCCCCATCCCTATCCCAGTCCCAGGGCCAGTGTCCCTGTCCCCATCCCCATCCCTGTCCCAGTGTCCCTGTCCCTATCCCTGTCCCAGGGCTGGTGTCCCTGTCCCCATCCCTGTCCCAGTGTCCCTGTTCCCATCCCTGTCCCTGTCCCAGTGTCCCTATCCCTATCCCTGTCCCAGGGCTGGTGTCCCTGTCCCTATCCCAATCCCAGGGCTGGTGTTCCTGTCCCTATCCCAATCCCAGGGCTGGTGTTCCTGTCCCTATCCCCGTCCCTGTCCCAGTGTCCCTATCCCTGTCCCTGTCCCAGTGTCCCTGTCCCAGGGCCGGTGTCCCTGTCCCTATCCCTGTCCCTATCCCAGTGTCCCAGTGTCCCTGTCCCTATCCCGGTGTCCCTGTCCCTATCCCGGTGTCCCTGTCCCTGTCCCAGAGCCGGGTGTCCCTGTCCCTATCCCCGTCCCTGTCCCAGTGTCCCTATCCCTGTCCCTATCCCGGTGTCCATGTCCCTGTCCCAGGGCCGAGTGTCCCTGTCCCCATCCCTGTCCCTGTCCCCATCCCTGTCCCAGCCTGGCAGTGGCGCTGGGGTTTGCGGTCACCGCTGGGGCCGTGATTGACACATTGCAAAACCCCCCTGGGCCTTCCGCTTCCCCTCCGCGGGCTCTGCTCCCTGGTGTAAGAATTCTAAGGGCTCTGCTCCCTGGTGTAAGTGCTGTGTGCGCTTTGCACCGTGGTGTAAGGGCTGCAGGCTCTTTGCTCCATGGTGTAAGCCCTCTGAGCGCTTTGCTCCGTGGCGTAAGCACTCCACACGCTTTGCTTCGTGGTGTAAGTATTCCGAGCGCTTTGCTCCATGATGTAAGAGCTGGGTGCGCTTTGTTCCCCATTGTAAGCATTCTGAGCGCTTTGCTCCATGGTGTAAGTGCTGCCTGTGCTTTGTTCCATGGTCTAAGCACTGTGAGCACTTTGCTCCCTGGTGTCAGGGCTGTGTGCTCTTTGCTTCGTGGTGTAAAGGCTGTGTGCGCTTTGCTCCGTGGTGTAAGCATTCTGAGCACTTTGCTCCATGGTGTAAAGGCTGCATGCGCTTTGCTCCATGGTGTAAGTGCTGCATGCGCTTTGCTCCATGGTGTAAGGGCTGTGGACTCTTTGCTCCATGGTGTAAGGGCTGTGGACTCTTTGCTCCATGGTGTAAGGGCTGCGTGCGCTTTGTTCCCCATTGTAAGCATTCTGAGCACTTTGCTCCATGGTGTAAGTGCTCTGAGCACTTTGCTCCATAGTGTAAGTGCTCTGAGCACTTTGTTCCGTGGTGTAAGCGCTGCATGCGCTTTGCTCCATGGTGTAAGTGCTCTGAGTGCTTTGTTTCGTGGTGTAAGCGCTGCGTGCGCTTTGCTCCGTGGTGTAAGGGCCATGGACTCTTTGCTCCATGGTGTAAGGGCTGCATGCGCTTTGTTCCCCATTGTAAGCATTCTGAGCACTTTGCTCCATGGTGTAATCGCTGCGTGCGCTTTGCTCCATGGAGTAAGTGCTGCGAGCGCTTTGCTCCGTGGTGTAAGCACCCCATGCACTTTGCTCCCCGTTGTGAGCTGTCCGCGCGCTTTGCTCCGCGGTGTAAGTGCTTTGTGGGCTTTGCTCCATGGTGTAAGCGCTCCATGCGCTTTTCTCCCTATCGGGCCCGCCAGCCCCGGCTGCTGCCCCAGCCCCGGGCACTTGGAACCATCCGGGCAGGGTTTGTGCAGGAGCGACCCGTCCCACCGCTCTGCCACCGGCCCAGGGGCAGCTCCCTCCTGCCTCAGTTTCCCCAGCCAGCATCCCGCAGCGAGCCCGGAGGAGCGGGGACACCGGGCAGGGGACACCGGGCAGGGGACACTGGGCAGGGGACAGCGGGCAGGGGACACCGGTGCCAGCTCCGGTCGCGGTCCCGCCGGGGCTCCATTCGCGGGGCGCCGCCGCCCTCTCGTGGGGACCCCCCGGCAGCACCGGGCACCGTCCGGGCACGGCCCCGCAGCGCTGCGGGTCCCGCCTGCCCCCCAAAAGCCGCCCAAACAGCCCAAAAACCACCCAAACAGCACCCAAACAGCCCAAAAACCGCCCAAACAGCACCCAAACACCCAAAAACCGCCCAAACACCACCCAAACACCGCCCAAACACCCCGGTGACCCCCAAAACCACCCAAACACCCCCAAAACCACCCAAACACCACGGTGACCCCCAAAAACCGCCCAAACACCCCAAACACCACCCAAACAGCACCCAAACACCCCAAAAACCACCCAAACAGCACCCAAACAGCCCAAAAACCGCCCAAAAACCGCCCAAACACCCCCAAAACCACCCAAACAGCACCCAAACAGCCCAAAAACCGCCCAAACACCCCAAAAACCACCCAAACACCACGGTGACCCCCAAAAACCGCCCAAACACCCCAAACACCACCCAAACAGCACCCAAACAGCCCAAAAACCGCCCAAACACCACCCAAACACCACCCAAAACCGCCCAAGCACCCCAAAAACCACCCAAACACCCCGGTGACCCCCAAACACCCCGCTGCGCCCCAAAAACCCCCAGCCCCCCAAAAAACCACCCAAACACCCCGGTGCCCCCACCCCGAATCCATCACTGAGCCCCTTTGGGCAGCATCGCCTGGTGCCAGTCGGTGCAAATGGGTGGAAATTGGTGTAAACCAGCATCAATCGGTGTAAATCCGGGTAAATCGGTGTAAATGGTTGCAAATCCAGCCTTGCTTCTCCCCAGGCCAGGAGAAGCCCCTGGTGTCCCAGCTCCTGCTGTCCCGGGTGGTCCCCAGGCACCCACCTGCAGCACGGGCTTGGCGCCGTTGTGGACGGACACGATGTGGGTGACCCCCTTGCTCAGCAGGTTCTCGTGGTCCTCAGAGTCTGGGAACAGGAGCCAGGTGGGAATTACCTGCCCTGCTGGGATCCCTGCCCTGCCTCGCATCCCACAGGGTGCAGGTTGGACACCTCCTTCCAGGTAAAATCCCCCTGGGATGCACTGGGTGCTCAGCAGGTCCCTAAAGCCATCCCCAAAGTCAGAAATTGCCCTGAGAACTCAGACAAGGCTGCTGTGTCCTTGCTCTTGGGGAGGTTTTCAGATATGCCATGAATTTCCTGGGGTTCCAGCATGGTTGGTGAGCGCACCTATCACAGACATCTTTTATGAAAAATCCTTTCCTTAGGATTTTTGCTCCTGAGAAGCTGAGAGGCCTCAGGAACAAAATGCAAACAATGGTTATCTGCTGCTGTGGGATGCAACAGGTGGATCTGTGACTGGTCTCATGTGGCCTTTCTTCTATTCTTTTAGTATAGTTTTAATGTAATATATATCATGAAATAATAAATCAAGTCTTCTGAAACATGGAGTGAGATCCTCATCTCTTCCCTCAACCTGAGACCCCTGTGAACACGGTCACACACAGCTCCCAGTGGACACCCCTTTCCTGGACTGGCCTGGGATCACTGGAAATTGGGGTGGAGATTTGGTGCAGCTCTGGAAGATGCTGAGAATCCCAGCTGGGAGCACATGGAGTCGCCAAGGAGAGGAATCCTCCAGCCCTGCCAGCTGCCCAAGGATCCCACAGCACCAGGGAGGGGCAGGGAATTCACTCACCGCGAATATTCCCCAGGTAGAGGCCAGTGACAATCTGGGAGGTGACAAAAAGGAGAGAGAATTCAGATGGCACCCGGAGCAAGGTACACCTGATGTGGTGGGAATGAGCTCCACCAAACTCGCTAGGCCATGCCAAGCCAAGCACCCAAATCCATGGATCATCTCCATAAACAACCAGGAGAGGCTGAGCCCAAAGCCCTCAGGAGAGCAGAGCTCAGGAACAACTCAGCACAGGAATGGGAGGAGTTTGGATGTGATCCTCCTGAGTTCCAAAGGTTGCATCTGCCAGCTGGGGATGGATGGATGCTATTTATAGCAGGATTTCTATTTATTGCAGTTAAGAGATGTCAAGGCTGCAAATTTGGTCTCCCACTCGCTGGTGCAGGGTTATGAAGGAGAAAAGGGACAGCTGAGGGTGTTTAGAACCTGCCAGAGCATTTCCAGAGGCACAGAAAGACAGAGCTGATTATCAGCTGGACTTGCTGGTGCCCATCTGACAGAAGAGCCCTGATTTGAGGAGTTTTAGGGTTTTCAGCAGCACTGGGTCACATCCAGCTGAACCCCAGCCCATTCCTGGGTGCAAACACCTGGATTCAGCAGAGCACAAACTGGGAAGGGGAATGCAAAGCCCTGCATGTCATGGGAGTCCAAAATTGGATCCTGCAAAAGTGTCTGCACCAATCCAGCCCTTGGCAACAACAGCCTGGGCTTCCCAAAAGGGTTTGGTGGCACCGGGGGCTGTAAAAGGCACTTTGGGGGCTGTAAAAGGCACTTTGCCTGTCAGGCTGAGTTCACAGAGGGTGAATCCTCGGTGTTAAACCACATCAGAGCCATGCAGAGGGAGTTTGCCCTGATCTGATCTCTCTGTTGTTGTCCCAGAGTCTAATTTTAAACTGGAGGACTCACATTCCAACTGGTTATTTAAGGACAGCAACAGAAATTGATCCCCTCCTCCAGCCCTGGAGGAAAAAGCAGCACTGAAACCACACTTCCCCCATGGCTGGGGCACAGCCCGAGGGTGGGAAGGTGGGAATTTCCCTGCAAGGACTCCTGTTATCCCTGAGGATGAAAATGCCAAGGTTTGACCACCCCAGGGATGAGCATTTAATGCCAGCTGTCACTTTTCTGCCACCTGCAGACACTGAGCTCTTCACCCCGGATATAAAGCTTGGATTTAAATCCCTGTTTGTTTTCCTAATTCTCTTGAAGTGCTTGGAATTCCAAAGGGCTGTGGGAAAGGGGAGGGTGCAGATAGCTGTATTTAGGGACCTGGGAAGTGCTGCAGAAGAAGAGAATGTGCTGGCCCCCATCCCAGTGTCCCCTGTACCTTGCTCATTCCAGTCCCCATGGGTTTCCTCTCCCCAGAACCAGGATTCGGGTGGTTTCTCAGTCTCCAAGGCTACCTGCAAACAAACACCCCAAATTCCCAGGGAGGATGATGAGGTGGGACCCCCTCCCAGGGCAGGAGGAAGGGGAACACGCAGGAGGGGAGCAAGCAGAGCCCTGGCAAACTCAGCTCACCTGAGGCTGCTCCAGCAGGTCCTGCTGCTGCTCTGGAGGGAAGGGAGCAGAGAGTGGCTGTGCCAGGAAGGGGAGGATGAAATAAAGATCTGGGATCATGGCAAGGCTCAGGTTTCTCTCCTGGCCTCCCTGGGTTCCACAGCTTTTTGGGAAGGACAGTCCCAGGAGGAACTGCCTTATCCCAGCAGCACTGAAATTCCAGCATTTGCTCCAAAATAAATCAATTTAACAGGTACAGCCCCCTGACTGCTCCGTGTCCCTCACCCAGGTCAGTACCACAGCAGGGAAAAGCAGAATTCCAGCCATCACCAGCCCGGGATTGTCATCCTCATCCTTCTCAGCACCCCAGAAATAAATTTATCACTTAAGGGATTTTTCAGCTGTAGGAAGGGGAGCTCTGTGCTTAATTCCCACCAGCTTACCTCACCTTAAAAACCTTCCCAAATTTTTGAGTGGAAGGGAAAGAGGGGCCAGCAACAGCCCAGCACAGCTCCTAAACCACAACATCAATTTCCTGATGGTTTCCTGTCCCATCAGGAAAAGAGCAAAATTTAAGTCCGAGCTTGGTTTAGGTTTCAGAAAGGCAGGGATCAGAGGGACCAGAGATCTTGGGAATAAAAACCATGGATGCCCATGTGGGGGCACACAAGGAGCACCATCATAATTCAGAAAATTCCTTCATGGATCAGCTCTGCTCACAGATACACTGGGAAAAACAGGGATTAAGAGCTGTTCAAAACTGCAGGGTCCAGGAGATACCAGCTCAGCTAAGGGAGAAATTTGGCAGCAGCTTTTTTAACCCTGAAAATATTAATCCAGGCAGCAAATCTCGTTCAGAAACCCAATGCCCCACCCCAAAAAACCCACGCAGAGACCAGCAACAGGCAGCTGTCAAGTTAACCAGACATTTATTAGCATTTCTGGAGGTGGAGAGGGTGTTCCAGTACAACAAGCAACGAGGTCACACACGGGTGATGGAATCATTTCAATATTCAAGCAGAGCAGGTTCCACTGAGTTGCTTTATTTCTTCCATTCGTTCTTGTCAAAATCCCACTGGGCTGTGATGCCCTGCACGGGGTTCACCCTCATGTCCAACATCCTCTTGGTCTGAGCTGACACCCACTCGTCAGAGAAGGTGTGAGGGACAGGGCCGTACACTGCAGGATGGGAGGAAATTAGAGAGTTATGTCCTCGTGCTACATCAGCAAGTTGGGAATTTTGGGCTAAGTTTTGCTAATAAAAGGGGTTTTTCCCCCTGGAGCAGGTTGTCCAGAGAAGCTGTGGTTGCCCCAGCCATGCAAGTGTCCAAGGCCAGGTTGGATGGGGTTTGGAGAAACCTGGGACAGTGGGAAGTGTCCCTGGCCATGGATGGAGGTGAAATGGGATCATCTTCAGGATCCCTTCCAACCCAAACCTGTGATTTGTGATCTGCTCAAACCTCCACTCCCCGCACGCAGCACCTGCGGCATCCAGCTCAAACCACACTCCCACACGGATTCTCCAGGGGTTTCCTCCATCACCAAGATAACAGCTTCCTGTTTTCCTATTTTTGGGAGCCTCAAGGCAGGGAGCAGCTCCTTTAACTGCTGCTCTGCCTCCTGGCAGCTGGAGGCTCCCTGGAGGCTGAATCCTTAGCTGGGAAGGCAGCCAAACGTGGCAGGAACCCAAATGTTCACTACCCAAGGCAGCAAAAGAGGGGAAGCTCTGGGATCAGGAATCTCACCACTCATTCCCTTCCATTTCCTGTCCTCCCAAATTTCTCTGAGTCAGCTTCCTGATTATTTCTGCTACAACCCCACAAGAGACAGCTCCAGGATGGAGTTTTCAGGGACTAAGAGACAATTCCTGCTGGAAGTCCCTGTTCTGGCTGTTCCACAAACCATCCTGGCCCCACAGAATCCCCATCAGGCATCTCCTGATCCTGCTCTCCATGGAAGAGTTACTTACTGAAGTGCTTCTGCCAGATGAGGATGATTCCAGTGAGACCAAGGAAGAACAGAACTCCCCCCAGGACGGTTTTCCACTCGTTTGTCCCTTTCTTCATCTCTGCGTAGGTCTCGTTGAATTTTATCCGATACACTGGGGAAAAAAAAGCATCAAATCCTCTCTTTTAACTTCTCCTGGGATTTGAAGGTGACCAGAACTCTGCAGAGGGAGGTGAATGAAGCCTGAGGCTGCCCAAAAGGGGGTGGATGTTAAATTAGGCTTGGCACACACCAAAGCCAATCAGTTCTTTCACCCTCACATCAATTTTAGTCTCCATTTTACAGATTCTCCTAAAGTTGGGCACAAGTTACAGTGTAGACCTGCAAGAAGGAAAACTGGGAGTTCTCCTTCCTCCCCTCCAATTCCCTGTGTGGTTATTGACCCCAAAGCTTCCTAGCACCAATAATTCCAACAGGAATGTTTCGAGCTCAGCTGCCACTGAAATCCACGGGAATTTAAAATCCAAAGCAACAGAAAATTTGGAGCAATTCCTCAAAGTTTTAAACCTTTCCCAGACCAGGTTCTCCCTTCATACCACGAGAGCAGTTAGGAAAGATGAGGGAATTTTATTTGCAAGTCAAAACACCCAGGGGGAGCCTTCATGAGCTGGAATTTGGTTCATGCCAAGGTCAGTGGTTATTAACATTCAAATCCATGTTTGTGTTTGGGGCTCACTTCACCCAGCTGGACTAACAATGGCACCGTGTTGTACTGAAGAGATTTTTTTCCTGTCTGGCTGAAAGCAGATGGGAATAAAGAAATAAATTATTATTATTATTATTATTATTATTATTATTATTATTATTATTATTATTATTTATTATTATTTATTATTATTATTATTATTTCTGGCTGGTTGAAAGCGGACACGAATCAAGAAATTTATTGTTGCTGTTGTTGTTGTTATTATTATTATTACTATTATTATCGTTATTATTGTTATTGTTGTTGTTGTTTTGTGGGGGGTTTTGTTTGTTTGGTTTTGGGTTTTTTTTTTGGTTGGTTGTTTGTTTCTGGAAGAGGAAGGAATGGCAGAATGTGACCTCAGATATAGAACAGAAGCCACAGCAGGGGCATTGCATGTTCTGTAACAGCACCAAAGATCTTGGGAATAAAAACCATGGAGCACACAAGGAGCCCAACAATAATTCATAAAATTCCTTCATGGATCAGCTCTGCTCACAGACACAGGGAAAAACAAGGATTAAGAGCAGTTCCAAGCATGTCCTGGAACAAAAAGCTGTCAAAAGACTTGGCAAGGGCCTGGAGTGCCAAAACAAAGGGAAAGGCTTTGTGCTGACTGGGTTTAGGTGGGATTTTGGGAAGGAATTGTTCCCTGTGAGGGTGGGCAGGCCCTGGCACAGGTTGCCCAGACATCCCTGGATCCCTGGCAGTGCCCAAGGCCAGGATGGACAGGGCTTGGAGCATAATAATAGAATATATTAATAATAGAATAGTAATATTCATAATTCATAGAATAACAACAAATTTCTATGCAAAATTCTGTTTGGATTTTGGTTAAAAAGTGGTCAACATGAAATTAAAGAATCATCAAACTCGCAGATGATAGAATCACCAGGATCCCCCTGTCTTTTCCCTCCAAGCTGCTTTCCCAGCATTCCCCAGTCTGTGCTGGCACACGGAGTTATTCCTTCCTGTTCCAAGCACTTTGGCATTTTCCTTTCCTGAACGCCAGGAGATCCCCACTGGCTCATTCCTTCGGCTTGCCTGGCGGTGGAAGGAGATGATCCCCAAGCTCCCTTCCCTCCCAGCCCACCGAGCTGGTCCCTCAGAGCCCCCACACGTACGTTCCACCTTCTCCTCGGCCGACAGGGCGCTCCAGGACGCCTTCTCCTTCTCCTTGAGCGCGCGCTGCTGCGCCGACAGGTCCCGCACGAACGCCACCTCGGGCAGCGGCACGTCCCGGCGGTCCACGTACACCGGCAGCGTGTAATCCTCGGCCTTCACCACGCCTGCGGGACAGGGACACCGGGGACACGGGGACACATGGGGACACACATGGGGACACAGGGGACACACACGGGGACATGGGGGACACACACAGGGACACACACAGGGACATGGGTGACACACACGGGGACACACACGGGGACATGGGTGACACACACGGGGACACACACGGGGACACACACGGGGACACACATGGGGACACACACGGGGACACACATGGGGACATGGGGGACACACACAGGGACATGGGTGACACACACGGGGACATACACAGGGACATGGGTGACACACAGGGACACACAGGAGGACATGGGTGACACATGGGGACACACACAGGGACATGGGTGACACACACAGGGACATGGGTGACACACAAGGACACGGGTGACACACAGGGACACACACAGGGACATGGGTGACACACAGGGACACGGGTGACACATGGGGACACACACGGGGACACAGGGGACATGGGTGACACATGGGGACACACACAGGGACATGGGTGACACACAGGGACACACACAGGGACATGGGTGACACACAAGGACACGGGTGACACACAGGGACACACACAGGGACATGGGTGACACACAGGGACACGGGTGACACATGGGGACACACACGGGGACACAGAGGACATGGGTGACACATGGGGACACACACAGGGACATGGGTGACACACAAGGACACGGGTGACACATGGGGACACACACGGGGACACAGGGGACATGGGTGACACATGGGTGACACATGGGGACACACACGGGGACACAGGGGACATGGATGACACACAGGGACACACACAGGGACATGGGTGACACACACGGGGACACACACAAGGACATGGGTGACACATGGGGACACACACAGGGACATGGGTGACACATGGGGACACACGAGGACATGGATGACACACGGGGACACAGGGACACACACACAGGGACATGGGAGACACACACAGGGACACAGGGAACACACATGGAGACACACACACACACACACACACAGGGACACACACAGGGACAGGGGTGACACACAGGGACACACAGGGACACACACGGGGACATGGATGACACACAGGGACACACAGAGGGACATAGGGACACACATGGGGACAGAGGCACACCCATAAGGACACCCACAGGGACAGAGGGACACACACGAGGACACAGGGACACACATGGAGACACACACACACACAGGGACATGGTGACACACACGGGGACACAGGACACACACACACACACAGGGACATGGGTCACAAGCAGCTCTGACAGGTCCCAGGCCCCAGCCCCGCAGTGCAGGGAGGAGGTGGCCGGGCTCAGGACAAACGCTGAACTTGAGAACTTTCTTGTTCTACCAGCACAACCATGGGATTACAGGAGGCTTTGGGATGCACTGGGATCATCCCATTGCAGCTCCCGCTCCCCCAGGAGCCCAGGCCTGGCCTTGGGCCCTGCCGGGGATCCAGGGGCAGCTGAGGGAAGGAAAGGAGGCTCAGGAGGCCCTCCTGGCTCTGCACAGCTCCTGCCAGGAACAGGGACAGGAGCAGAGGGAACGGCCTCAGGCTGGGCCAGGGCAGGCTCAGCTCGGACATCAGCAGGAATTTCCCCATGGAAAGGGGGGTCAGGGATGGGAACTGCCCAGGGAGGGTGGCAGTGCCCATCCCTGGAGGTGTCCCGGGAATTCCTGAGGTGGCACTGGGTGCTCTGGGCTGGGGCACAGGTGGGACTCGGTGACCTTGCAGCTTTCTCCCAGCTGGGTGATGCCATGATTGTCATTCCAGGCTCCCTCCATCCCCACCCTCCCCTCAGCCAGGGCAGATTTCTGTGCTCCCCCCTCCAGGCTGTGCTTTATTCCCCCTGACCCACCGTGTCCATGTGCCCTGAGGCACAGGGAGGTGGAGATGGATCTCCTCCCGACCAGGCTGAACACTCTGGAAGCCAACATCCTGCAGGGGCAGGCAGCAACAGTCAGTGCCCAGTGACATAAGAACCATTCCCAAAAGGTTACAGATATACAAAAATATATATAGCCTAAAGATTTCCTGCTCCTTCTGCAGAGGGCAGCACAGCACTCCATGCTGGAGAGATTTAGTGGGATACCCTCCCACTAAACCGATCTGGATGAGCCTTTCTCTCCCTGTTTTTAACCCGAGCCTCTTGCACTGGAATCAAAGGACATTGCCATATTTAACCCACCCTTCTAAGGCGCTGTAATCTCAAAATAAACCATTCCTGGAGCGCCATGCACATCCCAGAGCCACCGCAGCGAGCCCGGAGCAGGGAGCATCCCAGGGAAGGGCGGGATCCCCACCAGGGATTGGCACCCACACGGGATTCCGGATCCTCCGCTGACCCCAGCCCAGCCCAAAGCCGCCCAAGCTCCCGCCAGGACCCGCTATCTGCCCCTGACCTTACCCTCCCTGCCCGTCACCTCAGTCCCGCCCGACATGTCGCGACACCGCTGTCAGAACCCCTCACGGACCCCGCGGGAGGGGCCGCAGCGCTGCCCCCTCCCAGCCCTCCCCGTAACCCCCAACCCGCGCTGCCCCGCCAGCCCGCCCGTGGATAGGGATGGCGGGGAGGCTCCGTTCTCGCTGCCAGCCCGCTCCCCGCCCGTCCCCGCGCTCCGCCCGGCCCGGCCCGGCCCCACGACCTGGCGACCGTCCTCTACGGCTGCGGGACCGGAAGGAGCCGCGGGCGGAAGCGCGGGGCACGCCGGGAGCGCGGGGCAGCGAGCGGAACGGGCCGGAGCGGCCCCGCGCGGGGGCTGATGGGATGCGGGCGGACCGCCGCTGGAGGTCTGGCCCGGATTCCCAAAATCCCGGGGTGCCTGAGGGTGGGTGTGAAAAACGCCAATCGCTCGTTTTTTAAAATTTTAAAAGTTTAATAGTAATAAAACGGTTCTAAAAAATAGTAATGCAATTAGAGTAATAACAAATTCGGCAATTTGGATTAGGACAATATGAGACAATAGAGAGAGTTATGGACGTCCGGGTACCTTTTTCTTTTTCTGGGCAGCACAAGGCCGAAAAAGGACCCACGTTAACAGAGGATTAACCCTTAAAAGCAATAGCCTGTTGCATATTCATACATCTCATCCATGATGCATAAATTCCTTTCAAACACAGGATTCTGTCTGGTCATCGTCAACTTCTTCCTCTGAATCCTAACAGCGCCTTTGAGGAGGGAAGAAGTTCATTTCTTCTGATGATCCCAGAGATCATTCCCCAGAGATATTTTCCCACTCCACGATCCCAGATCCCAGAGATCTTTTCCCAGAGGTTTTTCCTACATGATGATCCCAGAGGTTTTTCCTACATGATGATCCCAGAGGCTTTTCCTACATGATGATCCCAGAGGTTTTTCCCAGAGGTTTCTCCCACACAATGATCCCAGAGATATTTTCTCAAAGGTTTTTCCCACGCCATTATCCCAGAGGTCCTTTCCCAGAGGTTTTTCCCACACGATCATCCCAGAGATCTTTTCCAATCTGATGATCCCAGAGGTTTTTCCTACATGATGAGCCCAGAGGTTTTTCTCAACCCATGATCCCAGAGATCTTTTCCCAGAGGTTTTTCCCATACGATCATCCGAGAGGTTTCTCCCAATGATCCCAGAGATCTTTTCCCAGAGGTTTTTCCCACACGATCATCCCAGAGGTTTTTCCCACACGATCATCCCAGAGATCTTTTCCAATCCGATGATCCCAGAGGTTTTTCCTACATGATGAGCCCAGAGGTTTTTCCCACCCCATGATCCCAGACACCCAGTGATCCCAGAGCTCTTTTCCCAGAGGTTTTCCCCACACGAAGATCCCACCCCACGATCCCGGAGCTTTTCCCCGCTGCGGTCCCGCGGCACAGCCGGCACCGATCTCCCCCGTCCCTCCCCGCTCTCCGCGCCCCTCACCCCGCTCACCCCACAGACTTTTGGGACCCTCCCTCATTTTCACCATCCTCCCCACACCCAAATCCTCCCCGAATCCCCCCAAAATCGCTGTCGCAAAGCCGGCCGCGCTTGGCGGCGCTTGCCGACAGCCGGCGGCGCTGTGCGGCGGGCGGGCAGCGGCGCAGGGCGGGCAGCGGGGCCGCACCGGGCCGCACCGGGCCGCACCGGGGCCGGGGCTCGGCACCATGAAGCTCACCACCCAGGCTTACTGCAAGATGGTGCTGCACGGCGCCAAGTACCCGCACTGCGCCGTCAACGGGCTGCTGGTGGCCGAGCGGCCGCCGGCGCCGCGGCCGGCGCAGCCCGCGCTGTTCGTGGATTGCATCCCGCTCTTCCACGGCACGCTGGCGCTCGCCCCCATGCTGGAGGTGGCCCTGACCCTGGTGAGGTGATCCCGCAGGGCTGGGGGATGTGGGGAGGCGTGCTGGAAGGGCTTTGGGGGTGCTGGAGGTGCCGGGCGGGGCAGGGTGGGGAAATGGCCCAAATATTGGGGGAATTGTGGTGGGAGAGATGGGGGTGCTCACATGGAGGGGAGAAGGGTCCAGAGAGAGCTCAGGGCCCCTAAAGGAGCTCCAGGAGAGCTGGAGACGGACTGGGGACAAGGGATGGAGGGACAGGACACAGGGAATGGCTCCCACTGCCAGAGGGTGGATTTAGATGGGATTTGGGGTAGGAATTGTTCCCTGGAGGGTGGTCAGGCCCTGGCACAGGTGCCCAGAGCAGCTGAGGCTGCCCCTGGATCCCTGGCAGTGCCCAAGGCCAGGCTGGACAGGGCTTGGAGCAGCCTGGGATGGTGGAAGATGGAATGGGGTGAGCTAAAGGTCCCCTCCAACCCAAACCATCCCATGGCTGTGAGCAAAAGAAGATCTGTCCCTTCTTGACTCCGTCAAAAAGAACAAATTTCTGGCCCTCCAGACTCGTCTTTAACGTTTCCCCAGTGTTTTTCATCCCAGTAAAGATTTCATTTGGAAACAAATTCCAGTTACTCCTAAATAAATTCCAGTTTTCTCCATCTGAGATGATGCCATGGCAATGTTGACATTTTTGTGGAGCCTGGAAATTATGAAATGCAGCCAGAGGCACTGGACAGGAGCTGAACCTGAGCCCTGACCAGTTACTTTTACCATTAAACACCTCAAATTTATCATTTTAAATATATTTACAGCAGTGTGGGAGTAGCAGAGCACTGTGTGTTTTCATTAAATCAGGGCTAAATGTCTTTCCACAGGGTTTGTGGCACTGAATTTTGGTAAACTTCAAGCCTTCAGTGCAGCTTTTTAGTGTAGATCTTGCAGCAGGATCAGATTATTAGGAAATAAATCCTGTTTCTTGCAACATCTGCAGGAAGAAAATTATCCCAGGGCCAAAGCAATGGCAGGATTTTACTTATTTACGCCCAGGTTTTGGTAACAAAAAGTTAAAGATTGCAAACTCCTGGCGTTTCCCACAATAATTAGAGCTCTGTGTGGTTCACAGCCACTGCTGTGATCCTTTAAAAAACAGAATTTTACAAGAGCCCAGGGACTTTTGCTGCTGTTCTGGGTTTAAACAAAGGCAAAGGTGTCAGTAAATCCTCTCAGAGCAGCGGTGAAAATTGGATTTTCTCGTGGAAAAGGTTGGAAGGAGGTGATTCAACATCTTCTGTCCGAGCTGGCATGTGGATCCAGAATAAATCAGGGAGATCAGGGTGCTTAAACTCCATTTTTGTAGCAAAGCAGCTTCACTGCTAAAGGCTTTCAGAGCTGTGGCAGGATTTAGTGGGATCTGCTTCTTTCCAGGCTCAATTATTGCTGATTCTTGGTCGAGGGTGGCCCTGTGGGAGGCGTTTTAGAACCAGCCCCACAAGTTCCACCTCCTCTTCCCTGCCCTGAGTCATCCCAGAATGGGGTGGGAGCAAAAATACAGAAAATAGAGGAGGGACTTCAAACTTTAAGGCTTTGCCTCCTCAAACTTTAGGGGGGTACAAGGAATGAAAAAACCCCCAAAACCCCAAACAGCACCTCCAGAGGGTGGTTGGGCACTGAATTCCCTTGGGAATGTTCACATTCCCAAAGACCCAGAGCCCCAGGCACAGGGAGGGATTTTGGGGTGTTGGATTGATGGTCCTTGAGGTCCCACCCAGCTCAGGACATTCCAGGATCCTCTGATTTCCCGAGATTCTGAGCTGCAGTCCAAACACAGCAGCTCCTGTGTTTCATTTGCACTCTGAGATCCTTTCCCAAGCCAGGGTCATGAAGAAAAAGTGAATTAAGTTGCACTCGAGCCTCTGAATTTCTCTGCTAATTGATGTGGTTTTACAACCACAGCTCCAAAAAGGAGAAACCAAGGAGCACTTCCCTCTCCTGCAACAGCACTCAGCTCCTCCTCCTCATTTTCCTCATTTTCCTCATTTTCCTCCTCCTCCTCCTCCTAAAAATATTTCTAATATTAAAAATATTTCTACCATTAAAAACATTTCTACCATTAAAAATATTTCTACCATTAAAAACATTTCTACCATTAAAAATATTTCTAACGTAAAAATATTTCTACCATTAAAAATGTGTCTAACGTTGAAAATATTCCTAATACTCAAAATATTTCTAAGATTGAAAATATTTCTACCGTTAAAAATATTTTTAACACTAAAAATATTTCTAATTTTTCTCACAGGAATTAATTGATGTAGGATACCTGTGGGATCAGTGCTGGGCTTGGCAATTACAGCTGGAAACAGCTTTCATTCCAAAATGAGATTTTTCTTTTTATCCACCCTTTGTTTTATGCAGAAGCAATTTTTAATTACCAGTTAGGAAAGTGAGAACTTAAAATCACTCTCTTCTTTCTTTTCAAGACAGTTTTTGGTAGGGAGCAAAAATGGATTTAGGACTGCGGTTTTTAATTTTTAAATGGATGGAGTTGGGCTTTTTTTTAATAATAATTATTATTATTAATTTTACTGCCTGGGCTGCTGGCTCTAATGCCAAGCTTTCAAACCACTAACAATTAAAACCAGAGTCCTAAGCCCTCAAAATGGGTTTGGAATTGAAACAGCAGCTCTTGCAGGGCTGCACAGCTTTTTTTTTTTTTTTCTATCACTTAAATCCCTGTCATCCCTTGGATTATTCACATGGCTGCTTTGTTTGGTTGGTTCTGCAGTCTAATACAATAATTATTGCTGAAAATGAGATTGATTTGACTCCCAGGATGCCACAGGTCAGCACCAGATGTATTTTTGGAGGCCTTTTTAATAGAGCTGGGCAGGGTTTTTTGAGGCCGCGCTCTCTAGGGACTGCAAAGGAAAATTCGAGCTGCTTCCTCCCCTTCTGTCTTTGTGTTTTGCTGACTTGATACCCTCAATTCTAATAAAAAACATCATATATATATATATAGATACCATGAATATATATATAGATAGATATTTTCAAAGTCAGACTCAGCAGGAGGCATCCAGATCCAGTTTAAAGCAGCAAGAGCAGCAGTGTTTCGATTCATTTGATTAAAAACTAACAACCAACAAAACTACCTAAGTGTAAATCAAAATTTATCTAAATTATATGCCAGAAGTACATCTGGTTAAGCATTTACATAGAAATATTAAATAAGGAAGAACTCTCAATGCAAAACAATTTTATAGTTGAAAAGCTGCTAAATGGGACAAACTTCTGCCTCACATTCACCTTTCACCTCGAGCTTTGATTTTCTAATGAAGGCCCCAAATGGTGGCATTTTCCCCTAGAAATGGGACCTTAGAAATAAAACCTTTCTGCAAGGACAGGGCAGCATTCCCTGAAGTGCCTTGGCAGGTGAACACTGACAGAAAATGGTCTCAGCCCTTGGTGGGTGAGCCCCAAACCCTCTCCAGGCTGAGTTTAATTGTCCTGTCACTGGGATTTAGGCCAGGCTTTGACTGAGACAGCTCCTTGCTCTTTTGCTCCATTTGGTTAATGCTTCCCATCATCCTCCAAACGCTCTGTTGGGTTTCTCCATCCCAGCTCCATCAGCCCAACTGCGAGCACTCCCACAAGCAGACAGAAATATGGATTTATTTCAAGAACCCCGTGGCAGAGATGGAGCAACACTGCTTTATTTACAGGACAACCATGAGATTTCCTTCATCCTGGGTTGCTTTATTTATTTTTTTTCCTTGATCCTGGAGGGTTTTTTTCCTTAGGATTCATTGTTGCCATTGCTTTTCCAGATTGATTCCTGGTGCAAGGAGAACAGCTACGTGATAGCTGGATATTACCAGGCGAACGAACGCGTGAAAGATGCCAGGTGTGTTGGGCCAATATTTCCTTCTGTTTGCTCTTTTAGCTCGTACCTTGGACTCTGCCAGCAGCAATCATCCCCATAAATCAGGCGTGTGTGATTCACTCTGACAACTGTCAGCTGCTTCCACATTGTCTCCGTGGGGCTGCGGGATGTGGCCTTTGGTCAGGTGCAGAAAGTCCTGGCGTTGCAGAATCCCTGCTCTCCTCCCGTGGCTGCTATAAAAGGCCACTCTTTGAACCAGTGCCAGCTTCTTGAATTGCAGTTGTCAGGGAAAAAGCCAAAATCTGCAGAGTGTTTGCTCGTGCAGTATGGATCTTGGAAAGTCTGACAGCTCCCAGGTTCTTATGGAAAGTCAGGAGTGACCTGATTCTTTCTAAATTTCTTCGTCGTCGCTGAGTTTTTTCAGAGCAGTTTTTGACGTGGTAAAGAAGTGGAAAATGATGTCAGTCAGGCAGTGATAGCTCTTTTTTATCACTTCTTTTTCTCAGGATTAGTCATTTTTTTCCCTGCTGGCTGACTCAGATTACTCACTAAACAATAAGGAACCTTCCTGTGGAGCCACAGTTTAATTTTAGATCTGCGTATTCCATGTTTTCCCCTCTATCTGTTGGACAAATCCAGGATTGGGACTAATTAGAATAAGAGCAACTTGTTTAAAGTATTATGCCCCATCCCTGGAAGTGTCCAAGGCTGGATGAGGCTTGGAGCAACCTGGGATAGTGGAAGGTGTCCCACCCATGGCAGGAGATGGAATGAGAGGATCTTTAAGGTCTCTCCCAATTCAGGCCATTCCATGACGCTCTGTGTTATTTGTTATTGTTTGATCCAGTTATTTGTTAATGTCTATTCAGACTCAATTATGGTTTTTAAGGAACTCTTGTGACTTCTAAGGTGTCTAACAGGGATAAAAGCATTATTTGTCCTTTCCTTATAAATCTGCTGCACACATTTTTAAGAAGTTACAGATTTTTCTCTTTGAGGTTTGAAAGAATGTCACAGGTTTGATGTTTTTTTGAAAGTTCAGTTTGATTTCTGAAGGTAACTGGCACCACACAGAGATTGTCAATGGCACCACATTAAGTAGCACCACATAGAGATTGTCACCTTTGAAACGTGGTAAAGGTTGTCAAAGGTTATCTGATTTTGGACAAGTTTTCAGTGCAGACTGGGGAGAAAACTCAGTTTCTTTTTTAAAGCCTGCCAGGGCAGAGTCTTTGGTCTGGGGGAAGAACACAGGAGGCCACCAAATGTTGATTCCATGTCATTCCAAAGCCATTCCTAAACCCAGCTATCAGCTGTGGCATCAGCTCCTTTATCTTGTTCCTGTTTGCAAGCACCCAGAGTCACTCTCACATCTCTCTGAGCTCATTTCCTGCTGCTTTCAGCTGAAACTGGTGGCTCCCATCACTCAGTTCCTTTTCCTTTCTGCTCCAGCCCAAACCAGGTTGCAGAGAAAGTGGCCTCCCGGATTGCCGAGGGTTTCACAGACACTGCGCTCATCATGGTAAAGAACTTCCTTCCCCTCACCCCCTGTGTGTTCTGACCCTGCTGCTGGAGCAGGGAAATGCTGTTCTCTGGCTCCTTTCATGAGGAATTCAGTTTCTCTTCCCCTCCAAAATGCTCTGGGGAGGAGATGCAACGAGCAGTGAAGTACAGTGTAAATCCACAGAGAGACTGTGGTGAGCTCTCTGCCACCTCAGAAGAGCTGGAGGCTTTCTCTGTGTGTTCAGGCAGCAATTTCTGGCTCCAGCCCACCTCCTGCAACTTAAATTCTTATGTTTAATGTCACAAACCAAGCTTTGCCTCCTCACTGCTGTGACAAAGGACATTAGCAGCTTACATTTGACAGTTGGAGGGTAAAACAGTGGGTGGGTGTAAGATTCCCTGTTTTTACAAACTGATTTCGGGTTTATTTCCTCTCTTGGGATGCTGAGGAGGAGACTGAGGTGCTGTTTCCATGTCCCACCCCAGGTTGACAACACCAAGTTCACCATGGAGTGTGTGGAGCCTGCCATCCACGTGTACGAGCTGCACGAGAACAAGTGGAGGTGCAAGGACCCCCACGTGTGAGTGAACCAGGAATTCCATGGGCTTTGGGGAAAAACAGGCTGTGCTTGGGAGGGCACTGCAAGCTGGCTTAATTCAGAGTTTTTCTGTGGTGATTCCTCTCAGTTTCCCCACGTCTGGATTGAAGGCATTTGAGATGATAGTTCATGTTCAGACTCAGATGTTTATTATTTCTTATCAGTGAAACAGTCTCACAACCATGAGTTTGGCAGCTTTTCATTAGCAAGGCACAAAATGGCCAACTATCTCCTGTTACAAGGTCTTTTAAGTCTGAACTATCCACTTAAGAAATGACACCTAAATTATTTTCCCTTTTAACCCAATAACTGATCCCTCAAAGCCCACAATACAGACTTTTCTGTCCAATTACAAAATATCACCCAAACCCATGAAGAAGAAGGAAGAAGAAGGTAAAGAGGAACCAGCCTCCATCCTAAAACCTCCATCTTGTTTCATATTTATTTCTATATTCTAAAACCCCAAACTTTAAGTTTTCTACCTGTGCTATTACTGATAGCACAGGGTAGAAAACTAAAATAACTGATCCCTCAAAGCCAATAACTGATCCCTCAAAGCCCGCAATACAGACTTTTCTGTCCAATTATAAAACATCACCCAAACCCATGAAGGAGAAGGAAGAAGGTAAAGAGGAACAACCAACCTCCATCCTAAAACCTCCATCTTGCTTTATATTTATTTCTATATTCTAAAACCCCAAACTTTAAGTTTTCTACCTGTGCTATTACTGATAGCGCAGGGTAGAAAACTAAAATAACTGATCCCTCAAAGCCAATAACTGATCCCTCAAAGCCCGCAGTGTGGACTTTTCTGTCCAATTATAAAACATCACCCAAACCCATGAAGGAGAAGGAAGAAGGTATAGAGGAACAACCAACCTCCACCCTAAAACCTCCATCTTGTCTCATATTTATTTCTATATTCTAAAACCCCAAACTTTGTAAGTTTTCTACCCTGTGCTACTACACACTTCTAACCAACTCCACGCCCAGTACTACCAATTAATTTTGGAAGCCTGTTCTCAGGTCTTCTTCTTCTCAGCCTCAGGTCAAATGCAGCATTCTCTTGTAAGCCCAGAAAGTTTAAAATTCTCAGCACCCAAGATTCCAACTGCTGTCTGGTTCTTTTCCATCCTAGTGACTTCTGTGAAGACTGGACCGAAGCCCAGCGCATCGCTGCCTCCCTGCTGGACAGCAAATCCTACGAGACCCTGGTGGATTTCGATAATCACCTGGACGACATCCGCAACGACTGGACAAACCCCGAGATCAACAAAGCTGTGCTGCACCTGTGCTAGGAGGGATCCTCCTGACTAATCCATGGGCATTCCCACTCTGTACTGAAGAGAGAAAAATGCTATTTTTGAATGTAAATAGAATTAATATTCAGTACCTGGTGTGGAAAGCTGACTGATTAAAGAGGAGTGGCCTGTCCCGTGGCGCGGTGCTGTGTCCGTAAAGCCACGGGATGTTGGTGGTGACATTCCCTGGAAGAGCTGCCAGCTGTCACTTCCAGCTGTCCTGGTGGACACCATCCCACTTGTAGTGAATGTTGCTATTCCTTGGAAACCAGAACTGCTTCTGCTTGGCCCCCACTGTTCCTATTCCAAAGTTTTGACTTCAGCTTTTCTAATCTTTAGAGAGGTTACTTTTTAATGATTTCTGGAAATACCTTTCCAAAAAAAAAAAAAAAATCAATCCTGTCCTCAGGTGAGAGATTTTAAGGGCAAATAGATCAAATGGGAGGTGAATGGTTTCTTCTGGCCTGGGTTGGAATTGTAACTCTCTTGGCACAGTAAAATGCAAACTGCTGAGGATGTTCCATGCTCATGTGTCACCTGTTTTGCAGTGCTTTAGCATGACAGAGAGTTTTAAAACAGTATTTCCAAATAATCTGGTGATTCCTGCTCTCCATGGGCTTGGCAAGCACAGTTACTGCTTGAATGTGTTAAACCCAAAGTAAATGATTTATAAAAAGGACTGGAAGCACACTGCTGAGTTTGAATCTGCAGTTGGAGTCTACAATAGTGAAATACTTTATTAATTTCGTGCATTTTGTTGGGAGAGTTAATCAGCAGATCTCATTTTCCACATGATCCAAGTACATGGTATCAGGGAGCCTGGGTACAGCCTAGTTCAGCTTGCCTTGTCTTTCCCATTAATATTTATTTCCAAGGAGAAGCTTCCTGGACAATACAGCTTTATACCAGCCTAGAAGAGCTCTTTGTTGCCTCTCTCCTAACTGTAGTTAAACACAGCCTCAACCTGCAACAATTCCTCCAGATTTCCTTCCCTTCCTGCCCAGAAATGTTGTTACAAGGAAGATCCAAATATCCACAAAATGTCTGCCTGTCCCCAATCTTGGTGTTAAAACCTCAGCAAAGTTTGGGTTGGAAGGGACTCATAGATTATCTCATGCCATGGGCAGGGACACCTTCCCCATGAGCAGGTTGCTCCAAGCCCCATCCAACCTGGGCTTATTTCAAAATGGAATTAATTGGCTGAACCTCACAATTTTGAGTCAATAAGCCCAAGTTTTCCTCCTGGTTTTTGAGAGGGATGGGGCAAGGCTAAAATCCCATTTGCAGCAGGGAATAGACCTTGGATGCCCCCGAGGCTGTGGAGTTCCCTCCAGGTGAGATTCCACAGGGCCATGGGGTGAGGTGGGAGGGAGGAGAGGAAGCTTTGGGCACTTTGGTTTTTATCTCCCTGCTGTGCACGGGTGAGGTGTGATTACCAAAGAGCTTGGCACCGAGTCAAGAACCTTCCCTAGGCTGAGTCAGGCTTGCAGAGAGGGAAATGTTTTCACTTGTTGACTGAAAACATGTATTTAGCTCCCCAAACCAGTGAGATAACACATTCCAGTGGCTGCTCCACTCCATATCTGTAGGAAAAGATTTCCCTGGAGCAGAATGCAAAGCACCCAGGCTGCAGGAAGAGGACTTTGTACAAACAGCCAGCGAAATCCAAGGTATTGTTCCAGAGGCAGATCCTTATCTTGGGCAGATTCCTCGTGTGGGGTTGTCAGAAGGAGCTGCTGGGTCTCCTGAGCCACAGGAAATGTGTTTCTTGTTCTTTGTAACAGCATCTCCTAATCAAGCTTTGATCATAAATATGCAAATTCGGGCTAATCCTGCTCCCCCTGTTAGGCAGTTTGTCTCCTCAGTGTGTAACCTGCTGAAATATTTCCCTGTGACTAACCTGGGACACACTGCTGGAAGGGCAGCAGCTTTTAGTGCTTTGTCTTCCCCTTCTTTTAATCTTCTCTTTGCTTTCAAATGAGGATTTTTTGCCACCAGCAGAAGTCCAGGCTGGCTTTAAGCAGAGGGCAAACCTGCAGATCTTATCTCCCCTGGCCTATTTGCATTGAAGGCTGGACAAAAGCAGCAATTCCATAAATCCAGGCAGCCACCGTGGCTCTCCTGGAAGAATGAGGAAGCTGCAGGGCTCAGGGAAGGCTGTGTTCCCCTCTCCTGCTGATGTGCCCGGGGCAAATGCTGCTTTCCTGGCTGGGTGATCCTCTGGATTCAGGGCAGGAATTCAAGGTAATTCCTTTTAAAACTTCAGGGGGAGGAAATCTTGGGGAAGGCAGCACTGGGAATGTGTCCTAATCTTTTTTTGGTTTGTTAGCACTTAATGACTTCCAGGAATAACTCTTTTCTCCCTATCCACCAAAATTTGGAGATTTGGCATTTACCCGCCCAGATGTTTTAAATCCCAACTTTTTACCTTATCCACACGACCTGAAGCACTTGGAAAAAAAGAATCCCTGAATGGTTTGAGTGGGAAAAGATCTTAAAATCATCTCATTCCATCCTCTGCCATGGCAGCGACACCTTCCATTATCCCAGGCTGCTCCAAGCCCTGTCCAGCCTGGCCTTGGGCACTGCCAGGGATCCAGGGGCAGCCACAGCTGCTCTGGGCACCTGTGCCAGGGCCTGACCTCCCTCACAGGGGACAATTCCTTCCCCAAATCCCATCTAAACCCACTCTCTGGCAGTGGGAGCCATTCCCTGTGTCCTGTCCCTCCATCTCTTGTTCCTCTCCTGGTGCCCTTTAGGCCCTGCAAGGGCTCTGAGCTCTCCCTGGAGCCTTCTCCTCTCCGTGTGATCACCCTCAGCTCTCCCAGCCTGTGGGATTCTCTTTTCCCCACTCAGCCCAATCTTCCAGAGCAGTGACAAACCTCCCCACAGGCAGATGGGTGACAGGAGCCATGGAATCCCTGACCAGCTGCTCTGGGGCACTCAAGTGAGGTCCCTGCTCCCAGGGAATGCCAGCTCCCACATTCTCCCCGAGCTCATCACTCTGTGATCCCCGTACAAGGATTTGGGGAAGCTTTTCCCCATCCAGCAAGCACATCAGCCTGCTGCTGGCATTTTCCCTTTTCCCATCTGCTCCTGGGATGTTCCCAGCAGAGATGTAACAGCCCCAGCTCTCGGAGCTGATACAGGAGCAGGTGAGCGGTTCAGGGATCGCCTGGCACAGCTGGAGCCAGGAGCAGACAGATGTGCAGAGCCCACCCCAGCCGTGAGAGGCCACCCCTGCCCCCAAGAATTCCTGCAGCGAGTGGCAGGCGAGGGAGGTGAGGGTGAGAGGTGCAGGAAGCAGTGCCCGGGCTCTCTGCTCCCTGGCTCCCGGCCTAATCGCTGCACTCCGGGCTGGAGATGCCGGAGGAGGAGGAGGAGGAGGGCACTGCCAGGGAGAGCCGCGATGATGCTAATGGAGGAAGGAGGCTGTTAGCGGGGTGGGCTTGCGGCTGAGCGCAGCCTGGAAAATGGCCTCGAGGGGAAATGTGCTCGGTCTGCGAGCTCTGCTTCTCGTTCGGGTGGAATTCAGCTCCTGGGGCCGAGCTGGTCCCTCTTGGGCTGCTCCCCTCCCATCCTGCCCAGGCTCTGCTGGACTTGAGCACCTCCACACACCCCAGTCCTGCAGCACAACCCCCCGAGCCCTGAGCCAGCCCTCCCGCAGCCGGCAGCGCTTTCCGTGTGCCCGAGGAGCCGCTGAGGGCTTGATCGATTTCCCTTTTTTATTTTTTTTTTTTTCACTGTCGTTTTTAGACCACATTTTCACCCAGCCTTCTCCTTCGAAAGTCCACCCCAGCTGCATCCCTCGCTCAGCTGCATCCCTCGCTCAGCTGCATCCCTTCCTCGTGGTTTCCAGAGGAGAGGACGGACACGGGGACGCAGCTGGCAGGGGGGACAGCGCTCCTGCCTGTGGCGCTTCCATCCTGCCGCAGCTGGGATGAGGGAAGCAGGGAGCTCTGCCCTTAGGAACAGCCGGTAGGTGCCCCGGGGGTGAGGCTCCCTCCGGCAGGGCTGCTGGGGCCGCAGCTCCAGCGGGATGCGGGCAGGAGCCGTGCCAGGCGCAGCTCTGCGCACGGCCAGGCCGGGCAGAACGCCGCCGCCCTTCCTAGAAATGCACCCTGGAGCTTAAAAGATGGACCTAATTGAAAAACTCTATCGAGGTTGTAGCAGCAGGGGATAAAAGGGAAAGCTGGGCCCAGATTAACCTGGAGCTCAGCGAGCCGGGAAGCGCGGCAGCCGTGGCCAGGTCCCTAAGCCAATTCCCAGCGTGGCCTCCCGGCTGGATCCATGCTGGGGAGAGGTGCTTTGTCCTGGATGCAGGAGCTCTGTGCCTCAGGTAGGTCCTCGCTCCCCCTTCCCTCCTGACCCCTTCTCCTGCCCCATCCCGCTGGATTTTCTCCGGGGGTGCTTCCAGCCCACGCGGTTCCTGCCTCTGTCTCGCTCTGCTGGTCCTGCCAAGAGCTTGGGGAATGCTGGAGCTGCTCCAGTTCCCCCAGAGCCTGCATCTTCAGCTGCCTCCTCGTGACATCCTCCTCCCTCCCTCCCTCCCCACGCCTGGCATCCCCTCCGGGTGCTGCTCGCCAGCCCTGGCCACTCTGGATCTCCGGCAGGGAATTTCTTCTCCACTTCCAGCTCTGGCAAGCCCCAGGCAGGACCTTTCAGCAGCTCCTTTCTGGGGCAGCCCAGAGCCAGGCTGGGAGCAGCCCTTTCTCTGCCGGCAGGGCCGGGGGCAGGAGGGGACAGGTGGCCTCGCTGCTCCGTTAGCACAGAGCAGGGGTGACGTGTCACCTGCGTTAGCACACCCTGGCACTCTGTGACCCAGAAAGCTGCTTCCTCCCCCTCCCTCCCTGCTGGAAGGAGAGCCCAGCTGGTGTTTGCAGAGCAGCTCTTGAAGGCAGCCAGCAGAGCTGCTCTGGGCTCTCCAGCCAAAGCTTTTCTCGTGGCCGGCGCTTGCACAAGGCGTCCCTTGTCCCTGCGGTTCCTCTGGCGCCTGGGAAGCAGCAGCGGCTCTCCCTGCCCTTCCCCCAGAGGGGATTTGGGAGGCTGCCCTCCATCCTCACCCCCCAGCAGGGCTTCAGGATGGAGCAGGAGGGGAGAGGAGCAGCCCAGTACCAAAGGGACACGGGCAGGACTGGAAAGCAGGCAGTGAGCACTCAGGGGACAGCCAGTGGGCACTCAGGGGACAGGCAGTGGGCACTCAGGGGACAGCCAGTGAGCACTCAGGGGACAGCCAGTGAGCACTCAGGGGACAACCAGTGGGCACTCAGGGGACAGCCAGTGGGCACTCAGGGGACAGCCAGTAAGCACTCAGGGGACAGCCAGTGAGCACTCAGGGGACAGGCAGTGGGCACTCAGGGGACAGGCAGTGAGCACTCAGGGGACAGCCAGTGAGCACTCAGGGGACAACCAGTGAGCACTCAGGGGACAGCCACTGAGCACTCAGGGGACAGGCAGTGGGCACTCAGGGGACAGCCAGTGGGCACTCAGGGGACAGCCAGTGAGCACTCAGGGGACAGCCAGTGGGCACTCAGGGGACAGCCAGGCTCTGGCCAGCTCTGCAAGGACAATGCTCCCCCAGGGGGTGAAGATGCCTCCATGCCCACCCACCCCTGAGCCCATCCTCATCCCCAGCTGGCTCTTGCTGGGCTTTGGCCGCTTGCCCTGACGTGATGCTCAGCAAGCCACAGCCCAGAGCCTTGTGACAGGAACCAGGAGCTCCTGGAAGGGAGGTGTTGAGCCTGCTGGCACTCAGCTCTCCCCAGCCCTGCTCACCCAGCAGTGACCAGGACCCCACACCACAGGGGCTCCAGGCCGTTCCCAGTCACCTCAAGGTGGACAACCCCCGCTTTATAAACCTTCCCAAAGGGTTTTTGCTGTGTTCACCGGCCCTGGGGAGGGCAGGAAGGGGTGTTTGACGCTGTGTTTGTGCCTATCAGGTGTCAGCAGAGCAGCTGGAGCCGTGCTGCACCCGCAGAACTAACCACAGGTATTTTAGCAGCCTGGTGTTTACGTTTCCCATCCCTGCTGCAGCGAGACAATCACTTTTTGTCACTGTTGTAGCAACAACTTCTGCTCCAGGCCAGGCTAATTCCAGCCCTCGTGGGTTTGGGGCTGTTTGCTCTCACCCAGCAGCAGCAAACAGGTTGTTTTGGAGACAGGCAGTAAAACAGCTCAAGGTGGAGGCAGGATTTGTGCTGCTCTGAGTGGATTTGTGATCTCTGGCTCCATGGGATGCTTCCTGCTCTGAGTTGGGGATGGGATCTTGAAAGATCAGGTTTGCCAGGCTCTGCTTCAGGATTTGTCTCTAAGTCTTAGACTTTGCAGGTGAACAGGTGAACAAATCCACGTAAACTGATTAATTGTCAGTTTTCTGGGGGAAAAAAGGGAGCTGTGGGCTGCAAATGTCTCTGCCCAGGACTGTGCCCACAGCTGGAGCTGCAGCCTTGCCCTGTGCCACCCTCCCTGCTCCTGGAGCTCTGCAATAACTCCGTTATTTGACAAATCAGAGGAGTCAGGTCGGGAAGGAAATCAGCTCTTCCCAGGTTTCTGATTTTCATCAGACATGGCAGGACCAAGCCAGCAGAAAGTGGAGCAAAACCACCCCCTTTGCTCTCCCTGCTGCCCTTCACCCCATCCCAGCCGGGCTTGGCAGGGGCTCTGATCCCACCGGAGCCCTCCCAAACCCTGGGATCAGCTCTCTCCTGATCCCGGGCTGGAGTTCCAAGCTCCCTTTCCCTTCCTTTCCCTTTTCCCTTCCTGCCTCCCGCCGCCGGGGGTGTTTAATGTGCGGCCGGCGTTCCCTGCACTGGAACCGCTGATTGAAAAGGAGCCTGGAAGGCTCGGGGCCTCTCAATTGCGGAGGAGGGGGAGCATGGAAAAGCCTCCGGCTGCTGCTGCTGCGGGCCAAGGCGGCTGCTCCGGAGGCACAGCCCTGCCCCGGGCTGCGACCCGACCCGGGGACGGTGAGGAGCCCAGCCCCGCTGTGCCAGGCTGGCTGTGGGGCTGGCAAGGGGAAAAGGGCCTTCCTGCAAGGTGGAGCTGCTCCCAGAGGTTGATGGCTCATCGGGGGATGCTGATGTCCTTGGGTGCGGGCACCCGCTGGTCCTTGCGGGGCACTTGGTGCCTTCAGGATGCTCGCAGGGATGCTGGATGCCCGGGGGCTTTGCCGGCACACCTTCCTCTGTCTTTCTCCTCTCCGAACCGCCTTGTGCAGCGGGCTGAGAGTAAATCCGCGTTCCCTCATCACCCGAGGGCTTGGCTGGGCACGGACGGGCTCGGAGCGGGGCTGGATGGGAGGAGCCGGGGCTCCGCTATCCTCACTCATTAACCGGGTGCCAACCAACCCCGCCGAGCCCAAATCCGGCCGGGCTGGCACCTCCTGCCGAGGCATCCCCCGTGCCAGCCCCCGGCGCCCGGGAGCTGGGATGCCACCGCGGGCATCGCCCCTGCGGGCACCGGGTAAGTGCCGCCCTCCCGGAGCTTTTCCCTGGCTTTGTCCCTTTTCCCCCTTCCCAAACACGCTCTGAGCGTCCCCCCTGGCCGGGCAGCTCGGTCCCCGCTCCAGGGACGCCTGCCATGAGCGTCTGGGGCTTTTTGGAGCGTGAACTGGTGGGGATGCGAACGTTCCCTGGGCACACCTGAGCCAAGCTGGACCCCCGGCAGCGGGAATCCCGCTGGGATGCTGGCAGGGGGAGTTCTCCACCCGGATTCTGGAGCTGGAATCTGGCCCTGATCCATGGGGAGGGGGCTGCTGGGTGCTCTGCAAGGGTTTGGCCACAGGGGGTGATCCCAGAGGATCAGATCCCAGGGGATGAAATTCCAGAGGATGAGATTCCAGAGGATGAGATTCCAGAGGATGAAATCTCAGGGGATCAGATCCCAGGGGATGGAGACCCCCTGTGCAGGGAGCTGGGTGTCCCCATCCCAGAGAATCAAATCCCAGAGGATGAGATTCCAGAGGACGAGATTCCAGAGGATGAGATTCCAGAGGATGAAAGCCCAGGGGATCAGATCCCAGAGGATGGAGACCCCCTGTGCATGGAGCTGGGTGTCCCCATCCCATAGCATGAGACCCCAGAGGATGAGAACCCAGAGGATGAAATCCCAGGGGATCAGATCCCAGAGGTTAAGAACCCAGAGGATGAAATCCCAGAGGATCAGATCCCAGAGGATGGAGACCCCCTGTGCACGGAGCTGGCTGTACCCAGCACAACCCTCCTCTGTCCCAGAGTGGTGTGAGCCACCAGCAGGTGCCAAAATGCGCAGGATTTGCCTCAAAACAGATTTCTTGGTATTCAGGCAGCCTCCAGGAGAGCTGCAAAGCGAGGTCCTGGGGAGGACTCCACTCCCCAGCCCTGCACAGCTCAGGCTGCACCTGGGGAACTGATAAAAATACAGAATTAAAAGCAGAGATAGCAAATTTTCACTTCCCCTTGCGGGCAGCTGCCAACCCATCTCAGAGCTTCTTGGAAAGGCAGAGGTCAGGCAGGGGAGGGGGGCAGAGGCTTTCCTTGGCTCCCTGTGTGGCCCAGAGCTTGGAAGAGCCAAAATGAGTCACTGACCCTCATCCCAATAAGCTTTTCCCAGCAGCTGTGGGAGGAGGAGTGAAGATTTCCCAATAAAGGAATTTTTTTTTTTTTTGCAGAAAAATTTTCAGCATCTTGAAAAAATTGTGTCCCACAGTAGGAATTACCCATCCAAAAGCTCTGGGGACATCAGGGATGCCCGAGAGGAGCAGGATGATGTGGATTCCAGCAGTGCATCCCAGCAGCTGCTCCTGCTCAGCCCGAGGGAGGCAGCTCTGGGATCACACAGGGCAAACAGGGAAATTGTGGGGTTTTCTCTGCAAGAACCCACCTAAAACCAACCCGGTTCCTCCTGCTCCCAACCTTCTCATCCTGAAACATTTTCAGGGGCGGAGAAGCTGGGATGGGACCACTCAGCCAGCACCAGGCTCCTTCTCCACCCTCCCAAAAAGTTCTTCCTGGACCTCACCGGGCCCCACTGAGTCACCGGGGTGCCGTGACATCAGCGGCGGTTTTGCGAGCGAGCAGCCGCGCTTCCTGTGGCTCCCGTAGGCACAGGCACGCGGGGAGGGATGTGAGCTCGCAGCTCCTGCTCCTTCCTGCGCCCGGCATCGCCTCCCTCAGCCCTCTCCTCTCTCCCGCAGCGCCTGCAGCGAGGGCCGGCGGCGGGGCTGGAGGGCTGGATCCCGCTGAGAGGATGAGAAGATGGGGCTCAGGTTATCCTGCCTGAGGGGTGAGTCTGGGCGGGGGGTTCGGGGGGCTGCTGCTGCTCCCCGAAGGCGCCTCAGGGATGGTTGTGCCCGCGGGAGGTTCGGGTGGAGTTTGGGAATGTTGGTGGAATTTCTCAAGCGCCACCTGTTGCGCCTGGATGGGCCCAAAGAGGATTTTCCCAGCTTTGTTTTCCCAGTCCTGCGCTTGTCCTGCGCCTTTTGCTCTGGAGAATCCGTGGGTTTGATAAATCAGAGGAAAGGCTGCTCAGGGGCACGTGGGTGGGATGCAGGGCTCATCCTGATTCCCAGCTCCTCACTGCTCCACTCTCCCCAGGGACACGCCAACCAGGAGCTTCTTCCCCAAGTTGAATTTTCTTAATGGATTTAGGCTGGGAATGGCGTCAGGGATGTCTGCACAGGGGCAAGGCTTTTAGTGCTGCCGGCCTGGCAGGGCGAGGGCTGGATATGGCATCTCCCATTAGCTCTGCATCCCTCTGACTCCTGCTAATCGTCCTTGGGGTCGTTAGGGATGGGGCTTAATGAGGATCCTTCTCCAGGATGCAGGGCTGCCTCTTCCCTGGCTTTTCCCAAGCCCGGATTCTGTGGGATTCTGCTTGTGATGGGCACAGAGTTGGATGCATCACCCAGAAATGAGCTCAGCCCACTCTCCACATCAGGGATGTTGGCAGGGAGGGGTCAGGGGGGTTTGGGGTCTCACAGCCCCCCCTGTCCCACAAGGGATAACTGAAGAGGGGAAGCAAGCAGCCAAGGAATCCCAATCCTGCCCCAAATCCAGGACAAAGCCTCAAAATATTCCCCCATGCTTCCAGACCCCTCTGATGAGCTTGGAGCCTGGAATAAAAGACCCTCCCCCTTTTCCAGCTCCCTTACATAAGGCAGGGCTTTATCCTTAATTAAAAAGAGATTAAAAATATCAGTGTCTGTCCCCTCCGGGCATTTCCTTGCTTGGGAAGAGCTGAAACCTCCCTGGATGCCGCCTGTGCCACACGGGGCTTTTCTCTTGATTAAAAAAGCAGATTAAAGAGATCTGCTGCCCTCGGGGGGGTGGGCTGGGCAGGTGGTTGAGGGAGGGGAGGGGATCCACCTCTGAAACCCCCCCAAAATCCAAGGTGGGTCCAGGGGAGGGGATGTGAGGATGCTGTGGATCTCCAGCGGCTCGTAAAGGGTTGGCACGGAGGAGGGCAGGAACTGGAGGATGCTGGTGGATGGATGGATGATGGATGGATGGATGGATGGATGGATGGATGATGGATGGATGGATGGATGGATGGATGATGGATGGATGGATGGATGGATGGATGGATGGATGGATGGATGGATGGATGAGGGATGGATGGATGGATGGATGGATGGATGGATGGATGATGGATGGATGGATGGATGGATGGATGGATGATGGATGGATGGATGGATGGATGATGGATGGATGGATGGATGGATGATGGATGGATGATGGATGGATGGATGGATGGATGGATGATGAATGGATGATGGATGGATGGATGGATGGATGGATGGATGGATGATGGATGGATGATGGATGGATGGATGGATGGATGGATGGATGGATGGATGATGGATGAGGGATGGATGGATGGATGGATGATGGATGGATGGATGGATGATGGATGGATGATGGATGGATGGATGGATGGATGGATGGATGGATGGATGGATGATGGATGGATGATGGATGGATGGATGGATGGATGGATGATGAATGGATGATGGATGGATGGATGGATGGATGGATGGATGGATGGATGGATGGATGATGGATGGATGATGGATGGATGGATGGATGGATGGATGGATGGATGGATGGAGGGATGATGGATGGATGATGGATGGATGGATGGATGGATGGATGGATGATGGATGGATGGATGGATGGATGATGGATGATGGATGGATGGATGATGGATGGATAGATGATGGATGGATGGATGGATGGATGGATGGATGGATGGATGGATGGATGAGAGATGGATGGATGGATGGATGATGGATGGATGATGGATGGATGATGGATGGATGGATGAGAGATGGATGGATGGATGGATGATGGATGGATGGATGATGGATGGATGGATGGATGGGGGATGGATGATGGATGGATGGATGGATGATGGATGGATGGATGGATGGATGGATGGATGGATGGATGATGGATGGATGGTGCCTGATCTCCTTTAATCTCCCAAATGTCCCCCCCAGGCCTGAAGATGTGTGTGAGCAGCGGGAACGGCAGCGAGGGGACCCCGAGGGCGGGCCAGAAGCACCTCCACGTGCCCTCCATCATCGTCACACCGCCCACAGCCCACGGGCACCACGCTGGCCCGGCGTGGAGAGGGTCCCTCCCCCTGCAGCCCCTGCTGAGAGGGGACACGGGGGACACCCAGCCCGGCAGGACCCGTCAGGATGGAGCCACAGCCCCCCGGGCACGGCGGCAGCTGCCAGGGACATGCGGGGCACCCACGCGGGTGGGTTTGGACACCAGGGACTGGGGTTTGTCCCTTTTCCGAGGGATCCCCCCTCGGTGAAATAAAACCCTGGGGTTCTGCACCCCCAGCTTGGCTGTGTCAGCACGGGGAGGTTGGGCTGCGCACCCCAAAAACACCTCAGCACCACCCCCGTGCCTGCTGGGGGCCAAAAAGCGGTGTCCCCCACCTCTCCTGGAGGGATTGAAGGATCCATTTCAGCCAACGGCAGCGGGAAAATGAACCCGGCGGTGTCACCTGCATCCCGCCGGATCGGGATCGGAGCGGCCGCATCCCGGCAGGGAGCCGGGGGCGATGCTTCCCGGCGAGCGGCGGCTCCGGAGCCGGCGGGAGAGGCGGGAGTGTGAAAGCAGATGGAAATTTAATTTTTTAATGACAGCAGCAGATGGCAAAAGACACGCGAGGGGAGGCGCAGCGTGGGGGAGACGCTCCCGGAGCGCCCAGCACGTGCTGGCGGCACCGGGGGCTGCTCCGGGAACGGGGCTCGGGGACCCTCCTGGTGCCACCCATGGTGAGGGTGGGCTGGGGGTGCCCAGGGCTTGGATCCCACCCCAGGATAGGGGGAATGCTCATCCCAGGGCTGAGCCCGAGGTGGTTTGGGAGGGGACTGGGGAGAGGTGGGTTTGTCTGGTGGGGAGGGGGGGGGTTCCATGGGGACTTGCAAATGGGATGCAGCCCCCCCAAAATCATGTGGAAAGCACTTGGCTGAGCTGGGTGTGGGGAGGGGGATGGATGATGGATGGATGGATGGATGGATGGATGGATGGATGGATGGATGAATGATGGATGGATGGATGATGGATGGATGATGGATGGATGGATGGATGGATGGATGGATGGATGGATGGATGGATTGATGGATGGATGAGGGATGGATGGATGAGGGATGGATGGATGGATGGATGGATGGATGATGGATGAGGGATGGATGGATGGATGAGGGATGGATGGATGGATGGATGGATGATGGATGGATGGATGGATGGATGGATGGATGGATGGATGGATGGATGGATGGATGGATGGATGGATGGATGGGGAACAGAGGAAAGGGACAGGTGAGTGATGTCAGGTGCCTGAGCATGGGTGTCTGCACAGTGGCCACTGAACAGACAGACAGACAGACACTGCTGCTGGTGCGTGCACAGGAGGGCAGCTGCTGGGGCCTGGGTATGACCCAGGGACAGCCACACACGGTCCGTGTCACCCTTCACAGCCGTGTCACCCTTCACAATCCGTGTCACCCATCACGGTCCGTGTCACCCATCGCAGCCCGGGGGTCGATGCCGCTCCCGGCCGCCAGAGGGCGGCAGCAGCGGGCGCCGCCACTCCCTCGGCGCCCCGGCAACAAGTGCCGAGCGATGATTGGCCGAGCGCCCGCGGGGAGCGCCGCGATTGGTCCCGTGCCCCCATCCGGACCTCCCCCGCGGGGCCGCGGCCAGAGCGCGCCGCGCGCAGGACAGCCAATCAGAGAGGTGTGCGCCACGGCAACAGAAGGGGACAGCCAATCAGCGTGCGCCGCGCCGCGCTAGGCTCCGCCTACTCCGAAGACCGCGAAAACGCGCCGGGCAGCAGGAGCGGGAAGCGGTGGGCGGGGCCTGGGGGCTGCGCAGCCAATAGGGAGCGAGGGCGGGCTCGGCCCGGGTTCGATCCCGGTGCGGTCCCGGCCCGGTTCCGCTCCCATCCCGGCTGGGCTGGCCCGGGCCCATGGAGCCGGCCGAGGTGGAGTTCCTGGCCGAGAAGGAGCTGGTGACGATCGTGCCCAACTTCAGCCTCGACCGGATTCACCTCATCGGGGTCGGCGGGGCCGGGCTGGGCTGAGGGGGCTGGAACGGGCCTGGGGCCTTGGGGACACGGCCTGGGGTGACCGGGAACGAGTCGGGGCGGTTTATGGGGTCTGGGTGGGTGTTGGGGGCAGAGATTAGGTCTGGGGAATGGGGTTTAAGGGATTGGGATTGAGGTGCAGCAGCTGAGGGGTGAGGGTAGGTCTGAGGGGATGAGGGTGGGTCTGAGGGGATGAGGGAGGGTCTGAGGGGATTGAGGAGGGGATGAGGGGATTGGGGAGGGTCTGAGGGGATTGGGGTGGGTCTGGTGTGTTTGGGAACAGAGGGAGGAGATGGGGGATGGATTTGGGATGGAGGGATTCGGGAATGACAGGCAGAGGGTTGGGAGCACAGGCAGTGCAGCCCCCAGGAGGGTTTTAGGGGCTGTGCTGTCCCCCACATCTCCGGGGGGACCCTGAGCCCTGGCTGGGAGTGTCCGGCTGTCCTGGGAGCTGACCAGAACCTGGGGAGACTCTGGGAGCTGCATGGCCAGGGAGATGGAGTTTGTAACTCCTCTGAAACACCTTGGAATAAAAAATGTGCTGGAAACGTTGGTTATTCCTTCTCAAGGGAGATGAGAGCAAAAATTCTGGGAAGTGAGAGGAGGAAATGCAGGATCAGATGTTTGACTCGGGCTTTTCCAAATCCTCAGGAAACTCTCTCCACATTAATAGACAAGTTCTGTGCAGTCCAAGCCCTGGCTGTTGCCTGCCTCTCATCCTTAATTTGTTTTCCAGGGAGATCTGGGTCCCTTCAATCCTGGCTTGCCAGTGGAAGTGCCTGTGTGGTTGGCCATTAATCTGAAGCAGAGGCAGAAGTGTCGGCTCATTCCCCCAGAATGGATGGATGTTGGTGAGGATGGAGGCTCTGGCTTCAGCTCTGGCCTTCAGTGGGTGCAGTGGAGACATGAAATTAAAAATAACCCATTTTTCACCATGAGTGGGGAGCTTCATTCAAAAACACAAAGCAGCTGAGACAGAAGGATCTCATGCCCCACCACTGGAATTCTTTATTTACTTTGAGAGTGGTGAGGCTTGCTCAGAAAAATCTTTAGAGACTTTGGGTCACAGAATCCCAGAATTTTTTCGGTTGGAAAACACCTCCAACCTCATCAACTTGTGCCCATCTTGTCACACCAGCAGAGTGCCACCTCCAGGGATGGGGACTCCAGACCTCCCTGGGCAGCCCCTTCCAGTGTTTAACCACCCTTCCAGTCCAGGAACTCTGATGTCTGACCTGAACCTCCCCTGGCAAAACCTGAGGCTGTTTCATCCTGTCACTAATTCTTGGGCAGATCTCTGTGAGGAGGGAGACCTTGGAGGCATCCATGTCCCCTATGTGCCTCCTCACAGGAGCCTTTTCCTGCCCTCACATCCCTGGAGGCTTGGCTGAGCTGATCCTGCAGAAACAACCTGGATTTTCCCTGGGGATGGGGGGAAACACACCTGGAGCATTGAAAGCCTGGCAAGAGCTGAGCATCCCTGGTTGTATTTTAGGGAAACTGGAGGAGATCCGGGATCAGGAGCGGAAGGAGGACACCTTCACTCCCATGCCCAGTCCCTACTACATGGAGCTCACCAAGCTGCTGCTGAACTAGTGAGTAGGAGCTGAGCTGGGCCATTTTCCACCCCACTTGGTGTGAGCAGGGAGGATTTTTCAAGCTTTGCTTGGCAGCAGCCCCGCAGGGCGGTGGGGACAGGGCGAGTTGAGGGAGCTTTCATCCCTCAGCCTGCCAAGATTTCGCAGCAGCCCTTCCCTGCTGGTGACTCTGCCTCTCAGGAACTCGGGCACGGCTCCTTCCGTGGCCTCACCGCCGGGGCTGTGCTGCTTTACTGAGCAGCAGCTCGGCCTGGAGGAGCCGCCACGCGTTCCGCGGCCGCAATCTGTTCAGCAGCCTCCAGGCTCCTTCCTTGGCTCTCCTTCAGCAGGAAAGCTCCTCTTGCCTCAGCCTGGGAAGCAGGAGGCCGGGGATATTCCGAGCCTGAGCTCCTGCCTGCTGAGGCATTTCACTTGTAAAATCTGCTGGCTGCTATTTGTCTCGGTGAGGGCTCTGCTGACTTTTTAAGCCCTCGATTAAGCAGGGTGGGCATTCCAGCTCTGGCTTTTCCCTCTGGAGAGGAGGTTCCTGGCGTGCTGCTCCTTCCCAGCGCGTTCCAGCAGCCCTGTGCATCCATCCTGTCTCCCAGCTCCTTATGGCAGAGCTGAGTGGCCTTCATGGGGTGATGTGGCACATTCCATCCGGCCCTTCCAGCTTAAATCTCCCTGATGGAGCCCCAGGAGCCCCAAGCTGGGAATTTCATCCTGCCTGAGCCCTTGGATTCCCCAGCTGGCCCTGACTTTGGCCGGGTTTGGGGCCCTCTGTGCGCCTCGTACCAGCTGGGCAATTAAAGAGCAGAAGGGTTCTGGTGACAGCCAGCTGCTGCATTGGAGCTGAGCATTCCTGAGGAAAGAACCCATCCCAGAAATGCCAGCAGGACAAGGAGCAGAGAGGATTTTAGTGTGGAGTTGCAGGTTTTTAGCAAACTGTCCTGCGAGCTCAGGGTGGGGTGAGACGGCGACAACGCCGCGCGGTGACGCTCGGTGACAACAGCACTCAGTGACACAACCGCTCAGTGGCGTAACCACACAGCCCTCAGAGCCTGCCCTGAGCCTGCCCTCCCTTTCCCTGTCCCAGTGCCTCTGACAACATCCCCAGGGCCGACGAGATCCGGACGCTGGTGAAGGACACGTGGGACACGCGCATGGCCAAGCTGCGCCTGTCCGCCGACAGCTTCGTGCGGCAGCAGGAGGCTCACGCCAAGGTGGGACCCAGGGGGATCAGGGCTGAGGGAGGGGCTGCTGGGGAAAGGGGAATGCTTGTCCTGGCTTGTGGGTGTGTTACTGAGGAGCTGCAGTTGGGTGTTGAACCTTGTGCCCATGGACGGCTCCCTGTGCCATGGGATGGTTTGGGTTGGCTCTTAGAGATCTCGTTCCACCCCTTCCCACACTTTCCACTAGCCCAGGCAGCTGCAAGCCCCATCCAGCTTGTCCTTGAGCACTTCCAGTAATGGGGAATGCTCCTGAAATGGTGCTCAGGTGCTTCCCTTGCCCAGGGCTGGCAGCAGGGTCAGTCCCTTGGGGTGTCACCAAAGGGAGCTGTGGGCTGTGAGCTGCTTCCCAAGTACCTTGTCTTCTCAAATCCTGTTATTGCCCCTTTCAGCTGGATAACTTAACCCTGATGGAGATCAACACCACTGGGACTTTCCTTACCCAGGCCTTGGATCACATGTACAAGCTCCGGACCAACCTGCAGCCTGGCGAGGGCTCCCACTCCCAGGACTTCTGACAGGGAGCTGGGAAGGAGCTGCTTCACCTGGGCATCCCCAGCTCCCTGTGGGACTGCCAGCCCTCAAAACCCCCCTCAGGGCCGTGGGGGAATTGCTCTAGAGCATCCCCAGAGCCTGGTGCAGCGGCTTTTTGCCCTCCCTCCCTCCCCCAGGGGTTTTTACTCTCCCTCCTGGGGTGGTCCCCACCCCCCTTGGGGCACTTTTACCCCCTCCCCACCTTTTTGTCATCCCCCAAAGCACAACTTTGTTCAGAGCCCGGCCCTGTCCATGTCCCCTTCCTCTATTTACAGCTCTGGGATGTGGCACTGAGGGTGACACAGGGCACGGGGTGAGCTTGGGGACACCAGCTCTGTGTCACTCTGTCCTGTCTGTGTATGTTCCCCCTTGGAGTCACCGTGTCCTGTCCTTGTCCCAGTCCAGGTGCCCCCCAGCTCTGTCACCACATCCTGCCCATTAAACACTCCCCGTGTCCCCTGGCATGGTGGCACCGTGTCCCCTGTGTGTGGCACGGTCCCTGTGTCCCCCACCAGGCTGGCCCACTGTCTGTGTGTCCCCATGTGTGTTGGTGCAGGGCACCAACAGAGCATTGTCCACGTGTCCCCACCGCGGTGTCCCTGCAGGGCATGAAGGTGTCCCAACTGTCCTTGTGTCCCCACGTTGTGTGCCTCAGGGCACGAAGAGAGGGCAGTGCCACTGTCCCCGTGTCCCCTCAGGGCAAGAGTGGTGGCACTGTCCCCATGTCCCCTTGGGACACGGAAAGCAGGCGGTGCCACTGTCCCCGTGTCCCCTCGGGGCACAAAGAGCAGGCAGTGCCACTGTCCCTGTGTCCCCTCAGGGCAAGAGTGGTGGCACTGTCCCCATGTCCCCTCGGGGCCCCGGGCAGGGTGGCAGCTGTGCAGCTTCTCCCGGTGGCTCCGGGCGGATCTCTCGGGTTGTACTTCAGCGAGGGAACTTCTGAGGGCAGCACAGGCCACACACTGCCTTGAAAGCCATAAATTTCGAGGCGGTGCTTCCGTGGATTTTCTCAGAGCCTTGAGGGAAAAAAAAAAAAGAAGAAAAAAGAGAAAGAAGGGAAGATGTGGCGGCAATGAGGTGTCTGCTGGGGAGATCAGCTGGGAAGCAGATCCATCTGCTCTTTGGAGAAGGACAAAAGAAAATGCTTTTCCCTCTCAGATGCCAGGCTGTGGGGAAATACCAGAATATCAACCATCTTTATTTTTGTAGTATTTGGGGTTTTAATCTGAAGCTGTCTGTAAAGAAAAATAAAGATAATAAAAAAAATAATTGCAGCTGAAGAACGGCATCAGATGAATCCTGGGCTGTGTCACAAACAATGCTTGGAAAATCCTGCAGCTCTGCTTTGGCTCCGGGCCCGTTTCCCTGCGGCAGAGCGACAGGCAAGGGCAGGATCCTGCAGGGATCTAGGGCAGGAGTCAGGCAAGGTCCAGAGCAGGATTCAGACAGAATCCAGGGCAGGATCTGGACAGGATTCAGGCAGGGTCCAGGGCAGAATCCTGACAGGATCTAGGGCAGGATCCAGGCAGAATCCAGGGCAGGATCCAGGCGGGATTCAGGTGGGATTCAGACAGGATCTGGGACAGGATCCCGAGCAGGATTCAGACAGAATCCAGATAGGATCCAGGCAGGATTTGGGGCAGGATCCAGGGCAAGATTCAAGCAGGATCCAGACAGAATTCAAGCAGAAACCAGGGCAGGACTCAAGCAGGATCCAAGGCAGGATCCAGACGGGATCTAGGGCAAGATCCAGACAGGATTCAGACAGAATCCAGGGCAGGACTCAAGCAGGATCCAGACAGGATCTAGGGCAGGACCCAGACAGGATTCAGACAGGATCCAGGGCAAGATTTAAGCAGGATCCAAGGTAGGATTCAGACAGGATCTAGGGCAGGATTCAAGCAGGATCCAGGCAGAATCCAGAGCAGGATTCATGCAGGATCCAGGCAGGATTCGAGCAGGATCCAGACAGGATTCAATCAGAATCCAGGGCAGGACTCAAGGAGGATCCAAGGTAGGATTCGGACAGGATCTAGAGCAGGATCCAAGCAGGATTCAGGGCAGCATCTGGGGCAGGATCCAGACGGGATCTAGGGCAAGATCCAGGCAGAATCTAGGGCAGGATTCGAGCAGGATCCAGGCAGAATCCAGACAGGATTCAGACAGGATCCAGGGCAAGATTCAAGCAGGATCCAGGCGGATCCAGGCGGGCTCTGGCCGGAGCAGGGCTGTGCTGACGGCAGCTCTCATTGTTCCCGGTGCCCGGGGGTGCCAGGCTGCCGGCGCTGCCCTTCCCGAGCATCTGGGCCGGGCTCCCGCTGCCATCTGCGCCATCCCTGTGCCATTCCTGCCTGCCCGGGCTGTGCCCCAGGGGCTGGCACGGCGGGGAGGATGGCAGGAATGACGGCAGGAGCTGCCGGGAATGCTCGGAGCAGGGCTGCCTTCCCAAGGGAGAAAGGATTCCTTGCCGTCGTTGTGGAAGAGTTTATTTGGGGTTTTTTTGGGGGGGACGTTTTCAGGAATTACAGCAATATATTCATAAATACCTAATTACTACAGTCAACAGATAATATATTACATTACAATTAATTCCAACAAGGTACACTTTGAGCATGTTTAAGGTTGGGTTTTTCTCCTTTTTTGGCGTTTTTGTTTTCTTTCATAGCATCCAACCTGCCCCTAGCAGGCTCTGCCTTCCTCTCCTTCCTCCCAGCCCTTCCAGGCTCTGGCACAGCTGCTCCAGCAATTCTGCACGGACACAAATTCTCACCACAACCCTGGGGTGGGGGGAAAATTGGCCCAAAAACCCGGAATCCAGGCCGGTGAGGAGGGAAAGTCAGCACAGGAGCTGCTACAAAGCGAGGCTGCATCCCAGCCAGGCTCCTCAGCGTGGCGAGGGATAAATTGCCAATGATTTTCCATCCCTGGCTTCTTCCCCCTCCCTCTGCCGCGGCACACAGGGAGGGAAAGGAGCGATTTTTGCCGCGTTAAAATTCCCTTCGAAGCCCGGAGCTGGCAGCAGTGAGGCCAGAGGCTGGCGAGGCAATTGGGGATTTAAAAAAGATTAAACTAATTTCTGTCACAAGGGCATTTTGCTTTTTAATCTTGCCCAGCTTTTTTTTGTTTGGTGAAGCCAATGAGAGAGCAGGGAGCAGGGGGGGGTTAATGCTTTCCTTTGCCAGTGCAACGAGGGAATTTAAAGCAGGAAGCAGAGGTCACCTTTTCCCAGAGATGTGAAAGCTGGTCTCGTGGTGAATTAAAAACAATTTCTAATAAATAATTTAAAAATAACAATCAAATAAAAAGACTCTCCCGGGGGAGGGGAGGTGGGGCACACGCTGGTTTTTAGCAATTGGTTAAAAATGGCACCAAGCCTGACCCTGGTGGCACCAGGACATCCCTGCCCGCCTGCGGGCACAGCTCCACATGGATTGTCCCCAAAGTGCCACCAAGAGACCCCACAGGACCCCCTCTCCCCGTGCCCAAACTGCCTTAGAGCTGCCCTGATTGTCTTGGTATTTTTGGGGGGGACAAGGACACCCCAGTGCCACCCAACCCCTGAACCCTCCACCCTCTCCACGCAATTCCTTGGGATTTTTCCTTTGGCAGATGGAGCCTGGGCAAGGCTCAGACACCACCTGGCACCGTGACACCCACGACGACCCAGCTGGAGCAGAAAAAGGCCCAGAAAGCAGAGAAAAAGGGTAAAAATAAAAACCAAAACCACAGGAGGGTGGAAGGGCTCAGCTTCTCGAGGGCCTTGGTGGTGGGACAGGACCTGCCCCAGTGGAAAAGGGGATTTATTTTTTCTGGGTTTCAATTCTTTTTAAAACATTTCAGTATCTTTTCTGGCCTGACCAGCAGCAGTACAAACACTAAAAGCGAGTTAATCCTTTTGCCAAAAGAAAAAAAAAAAAGAAAACAAACTTGAAAGAAAGTAAAAACAGGGAGGGAGAAGGAGGGGCGGGGGAAAAAAAGGAAAAAAAAAAAGCAGAAACATCTTAAAAAAAAAAGGCAAGCTTTTTATAACAATAATTAAAGCAATAAAAACATACAAAACTTTGTTGTTTTTTAATATATATACACAGTACAAGGCTGAAGCACCTTATTTTTTTTTTTTCTCTTCTTTTCCGCCTGTTCAATCCCAAAGCCGGGGTGACAAAGCGACCCCACGCGTGTCCCTGCCCCTTCCCCACCAACCAGGAACGAAAAGGGACCTTCAACCAGTTTATTGACTTTATTTTTTGATAGCGAAGTGCATTTCCAGGGGGAGCCCCGGGCTGGGGGTGCCGTGCTGGGAGCGGGATCCGGCAGCACCCGGGGCCCCGCCGGGTTTAGTGTTGTCGGTGGAGTCTTTTCATTGTCTTTTCTTTTTTTTTTTTTTTTTTTCTTTTTTTTTTTTAGAAAAAAAAAAAACCAAAGAACCAACAAAAATGAGCGTTATAAAGTGTGGGTGGGTGGAGGGGGCGCTTCAGAGCCGTGGCCCCCGGAGGAGGGGACAGGAGGGGACATGCCGGGGGCTGCTGGCCGTGGGATGGGCTCCCGGCTCCTCCCGGCTCCCGTTTGCTTCATGCATGGCACATTCTCCATTTATTTATTTCTCTTTTTTTGTTGTTGTTGTTGTTTTGTTTTCTTCCTTTTATTATTAATGATTTTGTTGCCGTGGTTTGGGGTTTCTTCTTTTTTTTTTTTTTTTGGGGTTTTTTTTGGGTTTTTTTCCATTCGTTTTTTTTGTTTTTTTAATTTTATTTTCATAGCTTCAAACCTCCCAGTGAAAAATATTAAATATTCAAGGTAATAAAATAGATTATTATTTCTAGACTATATGTTCGGCCTGGCCCAAGGAGCGTCACCTGGGATACCCCTTGAAATAACCCCTAGACCACTGCATTGCAGGCAAGGCAAGGCACTTCCGCAGGTGATCCAGCTCGGCTTGCAGGCGCTCCCGCTCCGACACCATCTTCTGCTTCTGGCTCCTCAGCTCCTGCAGGCAGCCAGGGAATGGGAACGGTCAGACAGCTCCAGGGAAGGGGAACAGCAGGGGGAGAGGGTGGGAGGGCTGCTGGGAATGGGCAGTGCAGGGAATGGACAGGGAATGGGCAGGGCAGGGTTTGGGATATAGCAGGGAATGGGCAATGCAAGGATAGGACACTGCAGGAAAGAAGCACTACAGGGAATGGACACTGCAAGGAATGAGCAGTGCACAGTTTGGGATATAGCAGGAGATGGGCAGTGCAGGGAATGGAGACTGCAGGGAACGGGCAGTTCAGGGAATGGGCACTGCAGGGAATGGGCAGTGCAGGGAATGGACAGTGAATGGGTGCTGCAGGGAATGGGCAGTGCAAGGTTTGGGATACAGCAGGGATGGGCAGTGCAGGGATGGGCAGTGCAGGGTTTGGGATACAGCAGGGATGGGCAGTGCAGGGATGGGCAGTGCAGGGTTTGGGCAGTGCAGGGTTTGGGATGTAGCAGGAGATGGGCAGTGCAGGGATGGGGCAGTGCAGGGTTTGAGATACAGCAGGGAATGGGGAACTACAGGCAATGGGGAACTACAGGGAACGGGCACTGCAAGGAATGAGCACTGCAAGAAATAGGCAGGGCAGGGAACATGTGCTGCAGGGAATGGGCAGTGCAGGGAATGAACACTACAGGGAATGGGATACAGCAGGGAATGGGGAACTGCAGGGTTTGAGATACAGCAGGGAATGGGGAACTGCAGGGTTTGAGATACAGCAGGGAATGGGGAACTGCAGGGTTTGAGATACAGCAGGGAATGGGGAACTGCAGGCAATGGGGAACTGCAAGGAATGGGCACTGCAGGGGACGGGCACTACACTGGCTGGGTGCAATGCAGGTAGATGGGTGTGCTGTGGGAGGATTGGGGTGCCCAAGAAGATCCCAAGAAGGCTGGGCACCCCCAGAACCTCGTGCCCTGTGCATGGAGTGCCATGGGGATGGGGTGTCCAAGGGATGGGGTGTCCAGGTGGACTGAGTGCCCAGGGGATGGTGTGCCCAGGGGATGGATGCCCAGGGGATGGATGCCCAGGGGATGGGTGTCCAGGGGATGGGTGCCCAGGGGATGGGTGCCCAGGGGATGGATGCCCAGGGGATGGGTGCCCAGGGGATGGATGCCCAGGGGATGGGTGCCCAGGGGATGGGCGCTGTCCCCACTCACCGCCATGCTGTGTGACAGCTGCTCAGCTGTCAGGCTCAGGGTGTAGTGCTGGGCCTCCAGCCGCCGGCACTGTGTCTGCAGCACCTGGCGCTCCAGGTTTTGTTCTGCAACAGCCAAAGGGGGCATGGGCTGAGCACCAGCTCCTCCAGCTCCTTGCACCACCCACAGAGGGTGCCAGCCCTGCTCTAGGCTCTGCCCAGCCAGCAGTGATTGCCCCCAGCACCCCAGAGCGTTCCCAACCCTGGCACTGCCCGTGGGGAACCTTTAGGTCCCACTGGGAGGACACTGGGCAGCTGTGAACACACTGATTTTCACACACACATTAATTATTGCAAAAACAACAACAGTGCCCGTTGCTCTCATGCTGCTCCTGCACTGCTGGAGATCCCCCAGCCCATCCCAGCAGGAACCAGTGACACCTCCCGAAGCACAAAACTGACATTTCACCCTCCCTGCCCAACACCCCTTACCTTCTATATGTTCCTGGTAAGCTTCAAAAATTGCCTCGATCCCTTGCCACTTGGGCCTGGGGTAATCTTCCTCCTCTTCCTCCTCGTCCTCCTCCTCCTCCTCGTCCTCGGAGGCGGAGTCCCGGGGCAGGGGGGGCAGCGGCCGGGGCGGTGCCTCGGCCGTGCCGTTGTGCGGGGCCAGGCGGGAGGACGCCTGCAGCTCGGGGATGTTGTAGTGGATGGAGGTGTCCAGTTTGTGGTTCTGCTCCGCCGCCGTCCCCCCTGTGGGCAGCCGCGGTCAGCCCCTGCCCACTCCCCTCGCCCCCTCCAAGGCATTCATCCCACCCTTCCCAGACTTTTCGGGACGTTACAGGTGGGTTTTTATCTCTCCTGGTGCGCTGGAGTGATTTTATTTATTTCAAGCACTCAACGGAGTGAGTTTGGAGGCTTTGGAGCTGTATTATCCCTAATTTTTAGCTTCAGCAATGAGCTCATGGGATGCTCCAGCAATGAGGCTGCCAGTGCCAAACCCTGGTGGGGGGACAATGGGGTGATATCCCAGTACCCAACCAGCTTCCTGCATCCCTGCTGCTTTTTCTGGCCATCAGGGAGAATTTCTTGACTGGCAGGGTTGTTAAACACTGGGAGGAGCTGCCCTGAGAGCTGGTGGAGTCCCCATCCCTGAAGGGGTTCAAGAAGGGCTTGATGTGGCACTCAGTGCAGAATCTTACTCTCCTGGATTCTTAAGTACTTTAGATTTGTAAGTTAGGCCTTTAAGGAAGTTATTGTTTTGTGGTATAGTAAATTCTCTATTAATCCCTTGCTAAATTGTTTAAGTTATCAATTGAGTTTAAATGCTGTTAAGTTTAAGTTAAGTGCTGTTGAGCCTTTAAACATAACCTGTTGATCAAGTCCAGGCTCAGTTTAGCACAGGGATCTACTCTGAACTTGTGACTCAACACGAGGGTCTTCCAACATTCCTTTTTGTCCTTACCCTTTCCTATCTTTTTTGCTTCCCCTTCCTCCAGCCTCCACACAGGTTATTTGGGGTTTATTTATTGACTTTGCATTTTTGTTTGCCTTTCCTCAGAGCGCTTTAACCATCTGACAAACAGGAGAGAGAACCTTGCCAACAGACTTTGCTGTGATGCCGGTTTTACACTAAACCTGGCTTTGCTGATGCTTTTGCTGGTGATTCCTTACGAGACTTTAATTCCCAACAACTTCCAACGTTACCTTTGTGCTTCTGCAGCGCCTTCTGCGTGGACTGCAGCACCGACTCGTGGAACTGGTGGGCAAACTCCTCAGCAATGAAGGGCTCCCAGGGCTTGCTCTTGCCGTTCATGCTGTGGGACAGCGGCACCGGGATGTCCTTGGGCAGGGGACCCCTGACGTAGCTGAGGATGCTCAGAGCCTTCTTCCCGGGGTGCCCATCGCTCAGCCGGGGCTTCTCCGGCGCCGTGCCCGACTCCTTGGGCCTGCCTGGCTCCTGGGCTCTCAGCTGCTCCAACCTGGAGGCTTCTGCCACCTTCGGCACCTCCGGCACGGAGACGGCGATGCCCACGGGTTTATCCAGGTCCAGCAGGAGTGGAGGCACTGGAGGCTCTTTGGGAAGAGGAGGAGCAGTTGGCTGCAGCCAGGACTGCGTGTGCCCCTCAAGGCAAAGCTGTGCCCCCCAACCCAAGAGCAGGGGAAGGACTTGGGGCGCTTACCAGTGCTGGGGGCACCGGGGCTGTCCCGCGGGGAGCTCTTCACCACCACGGCGGCCGGCGTGGTCTTCTGCTTCATGGCCTGGAGCATCTCCACCAGCTTCTCCTTGTCTGCAGCATGGGAAGCTGAGGTTTAGTGTAGCCTCAGCTCAGCAGAGCAAGCTCAGGGCCCCAGGCAGATCCCCCAGGGCACCCCCCAGCCCAGCGGGCACGGGCCACGGCTGTTACCTTTCCTCTTCTCGGCGCTGATGTGCGTGAGGTTGAAGATGGTGAGGAAGCGCTTCTTCTCCTCGAAGTTGGGGCTGTTGTTCATCTCGTCGGGGCTGTAGCGGGTGGAGAGGGGCAGGCGGGGCGAGGGCGTGCGGCGCTTGTTCTGCACCGTGGGCGGAGAGGGGCTCCGCTCCCGCAGCATCCGCCGCCGCTTGCGCCGCTTCTGGCTCAGCAGCTCCTCCTTCTGCTGCTGCGTGGTGAGCCCGAAGAGCTGCAGGAACTCCAGCTTCTGGGGCGAGCAGGGGGACAGCAGAGCAGGGTCACTCCCCATCCTCGCCTTCATCCCCGTTCTCATCGCCATGCCCGCTGCCATCCTCATCTTCAGTCCTATTCCCATCCTCATGCCCACCCTCATCCCTGCTGCGATCCCATTTCCATTGCAATCCCAATCCAATCTCCATTTCCATTTCCATCCCCATGCCCACTGCCATCCTCATGCCCATCCCTGTTGCGATCTCCATCTCCATTCCCATCTCCATTCTCATCTCCATTCCCCACCTCCATTCTCATGCCCATTCATCCTCATCCTCATCCTCATTTTCATTCCCATTCCTATCCCCATCCCCATCATCATCCCTCCCCCATTCCCATTCCAATGCCCATCCTTAATGCTAACCCCCATTCCCATCCCCATCTCCATCCCCTCCTCCTGCCCACCCTCATCCCTGTTGCAATCCCCATCTCCATTCCCATTCCCATCCCCATTCCCCTCACCCTCATTTTCATTCCCATTCCTATCCCCATCCTCATCCCACTTCCATTCCCGTTCCAATGCCCATCCTTAATGCCATTCCCATTCCCACCCCCATTTCCATCCCCACCTCCACCCTCATCCTCATCATCCCCATCTCTAACCCCCTGGTGCTTCTGCACACATGGGGGGATGGTGGCTGTATTGGGCGCTGGGAACTGGTCTAAAGGAGGGGCTGCTCCCCCAGGGGACAGGGAGGGGACAGGGAGGGGACAGGGGTGTCGCCAGTACCTCAGAGGACGTGTCCAGCTTCAGCGGGGGCTGCTCAGCCACGCAGCGGAGATGGGCCCGCACCTCCTCCTCATCACTGTCGTCACAGGAGTCATCCAGGTCGTAGTAGTACCCTGGGGATGGGGAGAGGCTGGTGTGAGGCTGGGAACACCTTGGGGACCTGCTGGGACACCAGGGAACCCCACTGGGGATGGGGGTGCAGCAGGGTAGGATGTCAGAGAGGACTGGGATGTGGGGGGTGCAACCCAATGGAGGCCCGTCCCCTCTCCACCAGCTGTGGCACCTTGGAGGGCATTGCCCATCCCTGTGAATCCTCTTGGCATCTCTCTGGGATGGGAGGCAGGGGGTCAACGGGGAGCAGGCTGGGGACACTCAGGTGGACCCCCCATCCCGGTGGAGCAAGGACAACAATTCCAGCCCCTCCCAGCTCTCCGTCTCCTCCTCACCGCTGTTCCCATCCCCACTCCATCAGCCCCATCAATATTTAAAACCCTCGTATTAGCTCCAGTTCATCACTTATTCATGGGGCACGTCTGCAGCGCGGGGTTTACCGAAGCGCTCGGACGCGGGGAACGTCGGCATCCCCGGGAGACCCCCGGGAGACCCCCGGTGCCGGGGGGGACACCCCCGGTCCCTCACCTTTCTCACGGGCCTCCCGCCGCCGCCGCTCCTCCAGGTCCAGTTTGCTGACCAGCCTGCGGTGCTGCTGCACGAACTCGTCGTAGATGTACATGGGGTCCTGGGCGCGGGGCTGGGGGGGCCTGTAGGGCGAGCTGGGCTTGGTGGCCTCGGGGAACGGCGTGGCCGGGGCTCTCTGCTGGCTCAGGATGCTCTGAGTGGACTTTTCCAGCTCAGCTAGGAAGGGGGTGTGGGTGAAGGCGCCGTGCTCCGGGGCGCCGGGCTCCCGGCCCGGGGGGTATTTCTCCAGAGCATCCCTCTTCCTGGGGCCCTCCTCCAGCTTCTCCGGGCAGAAGACCCTCTCCACCTTCACCAGAGGGATGCCCTGGCGGCCGGGCTCGAAGGGCGCTGGGTGGCTGTGGAGGGCGTGGGGCTCGGGGAGGCGCCGGGGAGGGTCGGGGGGGCTCTCCATCAGCGAGACGGGGTTCCAGAGGGACGTGGTGACGGGGTGGTGCTGGGGTTTGGGGGAGATGAGGGGTGGGGGCCCGCCAAAGTGCTGCCCTGGCTCCCGGCTGCTCGGCTCGTGGCGGCTCGATCCCAACCTGCAGGAGAGGAGAGCACCGGAGCGGTGAGGAGCTGGCACTGCCACCGGAGAGCGGGCAGCGCTCCAGCCCCGGGGGATTTTGGGGAGAAATGCTCCTGTTTGAACACCCAGAGGGGTTTGTGCACATGGGGCTGCCACACTTGTCCCCTCCATGCCACAAACCTGAGGGATGGGGGCGAATTTAGGGCTGTGCACAGGTGAGTTGAGCATGGATGCGGCTGCATCCCAGGAGCACAGGGCTGGAGACCCCAGCCTTGACCCCGGTGTGGGGACAAGCGAGCCACCAGCCCTGCCACAGCCCCGTGGCGAGGGCAGCACCCCGGCACAGCCCTCCTCTGACAGCAGGAGCCGGAGCCAGCCCGTTTGCAGGATAAATATTTCATGTGCCCAAGCTGTGCATTTAACACTTTTCCGCTCCAGCGCCCCGGAGCAGCGAGTTCAGCCCAGCGCCACCATGGAGCCACCGCCTGTCCCCCGGGATCCATCCCTCTGCCACCCCGCTGGCTGCAGGAGAAGGAAGGGGATGGAATATGCCCAGCTGCAGGTGTCTGGGGGTGACCTTGCTGCCTCCTCTCCGCTTTGGGGTGGGAGGAGCGGATGGGGAAGGGAGCCTGCGGCGGGCGCTCGCCTTTGTGCCGCCCCGTGATCCGCTCCTTATTATCCTCGATGAGCCGCGCTAATCCCCTGGATACCCAAAAATAACAAAGGGAGCAGGCGGCAGAGCTGGCTGGATGAGCCTGCACCGCTTAAGTGCTCAGCCACGGGGGCGAGCAAAGCCCTGTCAATCAATCTGGGGCTGTGGGCACGCTCTGCTGCCCCCCAAACTGCCCAGGCTTGGCGCAGGTGCCCCCCAACCGAGGCATCCGCTGCCCAGCCCCGCTGCCTGGGAGGGGGGAGCCGCAATTAGCGGGGCTGGTGGCTGGGCAGCACCTGGCCACTCGCCGCTGGCCCCCGGCCACCTCCCGGGCTCGGCGCCTGCCGCCGCGCAGATGTCGGGCACCAGGAACGCCTGGTGCTGCCAGCACAGCCGGCCTGGCTGGCACCGTGTGGCAGGAACCCGCTGGCACCGGCCAGGAGCTCTGGCTTTGGCTCATGGGATGTGTGAGGGGCACGGCTGAGGGGTGGTGGATGCCTGATGGGGGGCAGAGGTGGGTAACGGGGTGGGCACAGCCACAGGTTGGGGGGAAAATCCTATAAATCATCATATCATGGCATCATGGAATGATGTGGGGCGAAGGGACCTTAAAGAACATCCTATTCCAGCCCCTGCCATGGACAGGGACACCTTCCACAAGACCAGATTGCTCTAAGCCCCGTCCAACCTGGCCCTGGACACTTTCAGGGATGAGGCAGCCACAGCTTCTCTGGGTACCCTGTGCCAGGGCTTCCCCACCCTCACAGGGAAGAACATCTTCCCAATATCGCACATAACCCTGCCCCCTTTCTATATAAAGACATTCCCCCCGTCCTATCACTCCTTTCCCTTGTCCAAAGTCCCTCTTGAGCTTAAGATACAGATATTCCAGCAAGGACAGCAGTGACACAGGAAAACACAGCTCACTTTTGGGGGAAAGCTCCATCCCTGCAGCGCGGCTGGCAGCATCCCATCCCTACCTGGGGTGCTCGGGCCGGTGCTCGGGCTCAGCCTGGCTGGGGGCACGCCCTATGTCCAGGTGCTGCTCCAGCACTTGCTGCCGGAACTCGGAGACCTGGGACTGCCGATCCTCCTTCTCCTGGCGCAGCCGGCGCTGCCGGGCCAGCCACTTCTCCTCCTCGTTGGTGCGCTGGATGAGCAGCGCCGTGGCCGCGCTGCTCCCGGGCAGGGGGAACACGCTGTGGTTGGGGATGAGGCTGGGCACGGGGTGGTGGGAGCCCGGTGGAGGGTGCAGAGGGTGCTGGATGGGCTTCGGCGTGGGCAGCACCGAGTCCTTGAGCTTGTCTGCGGTGGAAAAGGGGTGATGGAGAGTCAGGGTGTGGAAAAGAGAGGGGGATTTTGGGGTGCTGTGGGGCAGAGCTCAGCTCAGGGGGCTGCCCACTCGCTGCCAGCCCAGCTGCTGGGCATGCACTGGGCACGGTGCCAGGCCAGCCCGAGTCAGATGGCACAGGCACTGCTGCCGCAGCCAGGCTCCTGGCAAAGCAATCCGGCAGCCAGGACAGCCCATCCCCGTCCCCAGCCACCTCCCGGGGCCACCCACGCCCTCAGCTTTGCCATCTGGAGGGGAGAGGGGAGCAAGGCAAGCTCTGGAAGGCGGGCGGTACCTGCTCTGCTGGGCGCCAGCGGCTCCACCGGCTTGCCCCGTTCCTCGGCCGGGTGCCCCCGCAGCCCGTGCAGCTCTGCCACGGGGAGGAAGGGCCCCTCCATGGCTTTCACCATGCTCAGCTCCTTCTCCCGGGCACGCTCCCGCTGCCTCTCCAGCTCCCGCTCCCGCTCCTTTTCCCGTTCCCGCTCCAGCTCCTTCTCGCGCTCCCGCTCCCGTTCCCGCTCCTTCTCCCGCTCCCGGTCGGCTTCTCGCTCCCGCTCCTTCTCCCGCTCCCGCTCCCTCTGCCGCAGCTCCTCGTCCATCTGCAGCCTGCAGAGAGAAACCAAAAACAAAAGCACCAACCCCAGACATCCCCGTTGGAGCACCCTCCTAAAATCAACCCTGGATGCCTCTCAGCATCCCCTGGAACAGCCTTGAACCTCCAGAGAATCCCCAAACAATTCCTGGGCACCTGTCAGCACCCTCTGCAGCACTCCCAAATCCCTAAGTCACCTGCCAGCATTCCTAGAGCACCCCAAAACCACCCCTGGTCCTCTATCAGTGCCCTTTGGAGCTCCCCATCCATCCCCTCACCATCAGCATCCTCTGGAGCTCCCCATCATCCCCCTGCCATCAGCATCCTCTGGAGCTCCCCAGCATCAGCATCCTCTGGAGCTCCCCATCCATCCCCATCCTTTGGAGCTCCCCATCATCCCCCCACCATCCCCATCCTCTGGAGCTCCCCATCCATCCCCTCACCATCCCCATCCTCTGGAGCTCTCCATCCATCCCCTCACCATCCCCATCCTCTGGAGCTCCCCATCATCCCCTCACCATCCCCATCCTCTGGAGCTCCCCATCATTCCCTCACCATCCCCATCCTCTGGAGCTCCCCATCATTCCCTCACCATCCCCATCCTCTGGAGCTCCCCATCATCCCCTCACCATCCCCATCCTCTGGAGCTCCCCATCATCCCCTCACCATCCCCATCCTCTGGAGGCTCCCCATCATCCCCTCACCATCCCCATCCTCTGGAGCTCCCCATCATCCCCCCACCATCCCCATCCTCTGGAGCTCCCCATCATCCCCTCACCATCCCCATCCTCTGGAGCTCCCCATCATCCCCCCACCATCCCCATCCTTTGGAGCTCCCCATCCATCCCCCCACCATCCCCATCCTCTGGAGCTCCCCATCATCCCCCCACCATCCCCATCCTCTGGAGTTCCCCATCATCCCCTCACCATCCCCATCCTCTGGAGCTCCCCATCATCCCCTCACCATCCCCATCATCCCCTCACCGTCCCGTACCTCTCGGCAGCGAGGCTGGAGATGCGCTCGGACTGCAGGGCGGACAGGGAGGAGTGGGAGAGCTCGGGGGGGTACCGGACCCCCGAGAGGTGCAGGTGCATGGCCGAGGGGTGCAGGGGGGGCAGCGAGCCCGGCGCTGGCAGCGGGTAGAAGGGGGACCTCAGTGCTGACAGGCAGTACGACTCGTCCATCCTGGGGAGACAGGGATGCTCGGACGGGCAAAGAACCCCGCAGTTCCCCTCCCAGGTGCCAGATGGGCCAATAAGGCCTCCCCATCAAAGAAGATCTTAGAACAACGATTAATTGAACTCCACAAAAGCCAGGGCCCAAAATGGGATTAGATACCCCACTATGCCTGGCCCTAAATCTTGATGCTTACCCCTACTAAAGCATCCGCCCGAGAACTATGAGCACCAACGCTTAGAACTCTAAGGACTTGGTGGTGCCCCAAACCCACCCAGAAACCGCTGCCTTCCACTGGGAGAAAGGGAAGGAGAGCCCCAAAATGCCCTGAGTGCTCCCACCTGCCAGTACCCCAAAGCTCATGCAGGGCTACCTCCCAAGGCTCGGAGGTGCCCACCTGAAGGCAGGATGAGGGAAGGGGTGGTGTGTCAGGTAGCTGGGGTGGTAGTAGGCGGCGGCAGTGGCGGGGTCGAGGCCGAGGGGCGGCAGGGAGGACATGCGCAGGTCCTCGGCCGTGTGGTAGGGACGGAAGCTCCGCAGGTAATCCTCGGTCACGGCGCTGGGAGGCACCACGTGGTGCACGGGCCGCTGCAGGCTGCGGGGCAAGGAGAGGGTCAGCATCCCCCCCTGTCCCCCCGGGGAGATGTCACCAACCTCCCCCGGGCGGGAGCAGAGCTGGCAGGGGACGCCCTCGCCCTGCAAACCATCCAGAGCAGACTCACTTGAGAGGAGGGAAGCGGGAGTCCTGCACCACGGAGCTGGGGGGCAGCCCGAAGGAGTAGGGTGTCCCCAGGAGGTGGGAGGGGACAGTGGGACCCCCTGCCTTCTCCTGGCTCAGGGGGGGCTCCGAGATGAGGCGCTCGCGGCCGGCGCTGCTGCTGCTGCCTCGTGACCCTGCTTCCTGCTGCAAGGCCAAGACGGGCATTAGGGACAGCAGGGGACGGGGAATCACTGCTGTGTCCCCACCCCAACATCCTCAGGAGGTCCCCAGCGTGCCCTGGCTGGCACCAGTACCCAGGGAAGGATTCACCCGCCAGGGCATCTCCTGCATCCAGCTGGAGGGATGGGAGGGTCTGGGAGGCTGCACCGGGGGGCCCCAGTGGGAAAGGAGGTGCTGAAGCCGGGGCAGAGCAGAGGGCAAGACACCCATTACCTGCCTGGAGATTTATGGCTGCTTTGTTCTCCTGAGCTATTAATCACCCGGGGAGGAGAGACACGGCCGGGGGAAATCCAGGCGGCCTTTGATAAGGGCCATAACCCAGGGGTCAGCCTGCAATCCCCCCGGCACAGCACCCTCCCACAGGGCCTCAGCTGCTTTCCATCAGCCTCCAGCCCTGGTGTCAGCATGAAGGTCACTCCCTCCAGCTGGGGAGGGACCCCGAGCAAGGGGGAACAACTTGGGGTGACGAGAGACCCCACGGGATCTGACAATTAGTGGGGCGACCCCACCAGCAAGGGAAGTCTTGGTTTAAAAATTACGATTTTTCATCGCACCTTCTCCATTCAGCAGCTCAGGAGGAGGAGGATGGTGGCACCCACAGCGTCCCCCACCCCGTGGATCCCTCCCCAGCCCATGCCATCCCTCCAGGGCAGGGCCAGCCCCAAGGTCACCACAAAGGGTGAGGTGTCCCCACTGTGCGTGCCAGGCTCTGCTCTAATTCCCTCCCAGCTGCGGTGCCACACTCTGCCAGACATCCCCACATCACCTGGGGGTGACACGGGGGGGACACGGGGCTGGGGAGCACCCTGACACCCCACACACCCCTCCGAGCTCCCGGGGATCCCGGCTCCATTTATCTCGCCCCTCTCACCCCCAGCGTTTCTCATCCCCTACCCTCGCCTCTCTTTGTGGTTTAATTAGTCTTTCCAAGTGGCATAATCCCCCCGGGAATCTGCTTGTAGCATGCGGAGGAGAGGAGAACCACTAACGATGCTTCTTAATTAGCTGCTCTCCCCCCCCCCTCCCTCCTCCTCCTTCCTCGCCCTCCCCTCCGGATGGCAGCCCTGGTGACAACGGTGACAACAACGGGGGACACGCTGCCAGCACGGTGCCAGCTCGGGGACGCAGCAGAGAGGGGAAAGGAGCAAACGTGGGCAGCACATCCACGACATCCCATCCCCTCCGTGCTGCAGGGGGGCTGGGCAGCCCCAACGCCAGCCATACCTGTCTGCCCTCGCTCCTCCAGACGCCGTTGACCGTCTTGGTGGGGGCGATGGTGACGACGGGCGGCGTGCTGGGCACGCTGTGCCCCCCCGGGGGCACAATGATGGGGCCCATGGGGCCACGTTTGGGGGTGCTGGCAGGGGAGCTGTGGTTGGTGGCTGGAGAGGACACTGGGGACGACTCGCTGCTCAGTGAGGAGCCTGGAGTTAAAGCAGAGATTGAAATGAGTTAGGAGAAAGGGAGGTAGTTGGATGGAGACGCCCTCTGAAGGAGCTGGAGGATCTGAGGACACCTGGAACCCTTCAGGGTTGGGATGTTCAGCTGGGAATATTTCAGCTTTCAGGATGCTCAAATGAGACACTGGGCTTGGAGGTGGACCCCAAAATCCCATCTCTGAGAAAGAGGCACAAAGACCACAAGGGCCAAGTGCTAGCAAAAAGAAGTGAGAACCAATGACACCAAGACCCTCGGGGACACCAAGAGAGAACCCAGAGGCTGAGTGCATGGAGCTGCATTGCGACCCCACTCTCACTGCAGGGAGTAGGGCTGGGGCACTGGGATGCACTCAGGGTGTTCAGTGTCCTGCCAGACTCCCAAACTGGAGGAGGTCTCCCATCTTCCCATCCCAGAAGTTCCCAGTGGTGCCAAAGGTGGGATGGGGCAGCCTCTTGCTCCCACCTAACAGGGACTGCCAAAGCCCCCAGTCCCACAGAGCCCCTTGGCAAGAGTGACACGGATGTGATGCCAGCCCCAGACAGCCACATCTTCCCAAGGCAGAGCCAGAGACTCCTTAATGCATCTGCAGGAGCTGTCAGGGACAGGCCAGAGCCTCTGGAGACACTGGGATGAAGGAGTGACTCCCTGCACACCCTTGGGCAAGGCTTTGGTTTCATTTGCATGATACATCTGTACTTTAAGTTATCCCCACCCCAGGGATGCTGGCCATAGTTCCAAAGGGAAAACAGAACTGGAGTGAAAGTGGAGAACAGGAAAAGCAGAGAAATACAAATTCCACATTAACCGGGGCACAGGGAGCCTGGTGTCTGCTCCACAGAACACTTCCCATTCCTCAAACCCATCTGGGCAGCCGGGGGGGCTCTGAACCCCAAACTCTGCTCCCCCCATCCTGGGGTCTGGGTCAGGGGGAGATTCCAATGTGCCAGCAGGGATCAGGGGCTGGAGAGTGAGGAGTGGGCTGTGGTCACAGCATGGGGTGACAGCGATGCTCCCAGGCAGTGAGCAGGGCACGGAGAGAGCCTGAGTGTGCAGGGTGTGCCCTGAGTGTGCAGGGTGAGCCCTGAGCGTGCAGGGTGTCTCCTGAGCGTGCAGGGTGTGTCCTGAGCGTGCAGGACATCTCCTGAGTGTGCAGGGTGTGTCCTGAGTGTGCAGGGTGTGTCCTGAGCGTGCAGGGTTTGCCCTGAGTGTGCAGGGTGAGCCCTGAGTGTGCAGGGTGTGCCCTGAGTGTGCAGGGTGTCACCTGAGTGTGCAGGGTGTGTCCTGAGCGTGCAGGGTGTCACCTGAGCGTGCAGGGTGTGTCCTGAGCGTGCAGGGTGTGCCCTGAGTGTGCAAGGTGTGTCCTGAGTGTGCAGGGTGTGCCCTGAGTGTGCAGGGTGTCTCCTGAATGTGCAGGACATCTCCTGAGCGTGCAGGGTGTCTCCTGAGTGTGCAGGATGTGTCCTGAGTGTGCAGGATGTGTCTTGAGCGTGCAGAGCATCTCCTGAGAGTGCAGGGCGTGTCCTGAAAGTGCAGGGTGTGTCCTGAGTGTGCATGGTGTGTCCTGAGTGTGCAGGGTGTGTCCTGAGTGTGCAGGGTGAGCCCTGAGTGTGCAGGGTGAGCCCTGAGTGTGCAGGGCATCTCCTGAGTGTGCAGGGTGTGCCCTGAGCATGCAGGGTGAGCCCTGAGCGTGCAGGGCATCTCCTGAGTGTGCAGGGTGTGCCCTGAGTGTGCAGGGTGTGTCCTGAGTGTGCAGGGTGTGCCCTGAGTGTGCAGGGTGTGTCCTGAGTGTGCAGGGTGTCTCCTGAGTGTGCAGGGCATCTCCTGAGAGTGCAGGGTGTGCCCTGAGTGTGCAGGGTGAGCCCTGAGTGTGCAGGGCATCTCCTGAGAGTGCAGGGTGTGCCCTGAGTGTGCAGGGCGTGTCCTGAGTGTGCAGGGCATCTCCTGAGTGTGCAGGGTGTGCCCTGAGTGTGCAGGGCATCTCCTGAGTGTGCAGGGCATCTCCTGAGCATGCAGGGTGTGTCCTGAGCATGCAGGGTGTGCCCTGAGTGTGCAGGGTGTGTCCTGAGCGTGCAGGGTGTGCCCTGAGTGTGCAGGGTGTGTCTTGAGTGTGCAGTGTGAGCCCTGAGTGTGCAGGGTGTGCCCTGAGCGTGCAGGGTGTGTCTTGAGTGTGCAGTGTGAGCCCTGAGTGTGCAGGGTGTGCCCTGAGTGTGCAGGGTGTGTCTTGAGTGTGCAGGGTGTCCCCTGAGTGTGCAGGGTGTGCCCTGAGTGTGCAGGGTGTGTCCTGAGTGTGCAGGGTGTCTCGTCACCTTCCCAGTGTGCAAGGCCGCTCCTGAGTGTGTCCTGTGGGCACAGCAGCTGCTCCCAGAGCGTGCCAGCAGCTCCTCACCCCGCAGCCTCATCCCCTTGCGCTCTCCTCAGGCCACGCAGCCCCAGGAGGGAGCCAGGGGCTGGGAATGCCGGGGGAAGCAGGAGCATCCCCGGGCAGCAGGAGGGCTGCAGGGCGGGAAGGATGCTCCAGAAGGACGCTCTGCGGGAAGGATGCTCGGCAGAGCAGGGGCCAGGAGGAGCATCCCGCCGCCCTCCCTGATTAACGATTCCCGAGTCGCCCCGAATCGCTTTCATTTGAAGAGCAGCGAGGCTGGGGGAAGGAGAAAGGCTGTCCCCGACAAAGGAGGCCGATTTGACACCCACTGAAGTCTATCTTGTCAGCGCAAGGCCAACAACAATTAGCAGCCTAATCCCCTCTGAGCTGGGAAGCCATTACTCACCACGCGATAGCGTTAACAATCAATACCATCACAATGAGCCCGGCAATTAATGAAGCTAAAGTCTTACTTCAGAACCTTAATTCTCGCTGTGTGGCTTTAAACGGGAGGGTTTGTGATCGTTATAATTAACTGGTGGTATTCAGCCAGGAGTTAGTCAATGAAACTAATCTGGATTGGAGATGACAAGAGGCACAGTGTGATGGTGTCACCTTTGTTTTCTGACCTCCCGCTTCCCCGCTCGGCGATAGCAGATTAGCAGCCCGGCCTGACAGGCAAATGTAATTAACAGCTGAGACCCTGACGGAGAGCCGGGAACAGAGAAGGGAGGGAGGGGTGGAATTAAACCCACCCTGCGGACAGCCCCGGGCAGGACAAGAGGCAGCAGCCCCCGGGCAGGCGGTGGCTTTGTGGGGCTCTGCTGGGAAGGGGTTGGTCAGGATGAGCCTTGACAGTTTGGGATGCTGTGGAGCAGCAGGGGATCCCCAGGGATGTGCCAGCACACCTGTGAGCCCGTAGAGCTGGAATAAAACCAGTGATCCTGCATGGATCCAGCATCTGCCACAGCAGAGCATCTCCCGAGCTGGGAAGGGACGTGGAGGGAGCATCTCCCGTTGTGGGAAGTGGGTGAGGATTTCAGGGAAAAGCAGTTTGTTTTCTGGTGCTAAAAACCACAGCAAGGAGAAAAAAACCCTTCCCAACACACATCCAAACCCACACGGATCAAAAACCTCTGGGATGAGGCACCCAAATGGGCAAGGGAGGGGTTTTTGCAAATAAACCATGCAGGTGTTAAGGGGAAATCCAAAGGGAATGTGGCTGCTTCTCTCCAGTGCCACAAAATCCATGCCCAAACCTGCTGATGTCCCTTGGGATGGACTGAGCAGTACAGGGAAGGCACAAGCTCTGGGGTGTGAGGGGGGAAAAAAAAGCAAAATAATTCCCCAAACTCAATCAGTCGCTCCAAAGGAAGCAGATGGGTTCCAGAGGAAGCAGCTGGGAAAAACCAGAGCTTCCAGTGAGGCTGAAGCACAACCAAGACCTGGTTCCCTCAGAGTTACAGGGACCTGGCATCCCCACACTTTTCCTTGGGAGCAGCTGATGCTTCAGGTCATGGCTGTGCCAGAGATTTCTGGGCTGCAAGGAGGGTCTTGTAGATGGTGCTTCCAAAAGGGATTTTCCAAAAAGAGCCCTGCAAAAGGGGTCCTGGGGAAAGGATTGTGCCAAAGGGGCCTTTTCAATAGGGTCTTCCAAAAACACTTTGCAAAAAACATCTTGCAAAGGGGTTGGGTGCAAAAAGCAACTTGCAAAGGGATCAAAGTGCCCATGCAGTGGGCAATGATCCGAGGGGAGCGCCCACCCATGCAAATAGCAGAGATAAAGACTATTTCATCCCAAACAGGTGACACCAGCAGTCTCCTGAAACACTTCCCAGCCTGGGGACTGGCTGCCTCCCCATCTGGCTGTGGGAGCCCTGGCAGTTCCCAAGGGACACGCTCCCCGTGGCAGGGGGAACCTCGGGGTGCTCCAGAAGCAGCTCACACCCCACATCCAAACAGAGAGAGGGGGGCGTGATGGAGAGTGGGGGTGACAAGGGCTGGGCACCCCTGGGGCTGTTCAGCTGGGAAAGTAGCAAATTTGGGGAATCTCTGGAAAGAGCAGCGTGGTGGGAGGGCACAGGGCTGATCCCTGCCGTGCTGTGCTCTCCCAGGGCACAGTGAGCACTCGGATCACTCCGGATGAACTGAAAAATGTGGGTGACAAGGGCTGGGCACCGCTGGGGCTGTTCAGCTGGGAAATCTGGCTGGGAAAGCAGCAAATTTGGGGAATCTCTTGAAAGAGCAGCGTGGTGGGAGGGAGCAGGGCTGGTGCCTGCCATGCTGTGCTCTCCCAGGACACAGCGAGCACTCGGATCACTCCGGATGAGCTGAATTCCCAAACTATCCCTCGAGCAAAAGGCATCAGTGGGGGAATGGCAGGAAAACACCAACTCCAGCTGCTGGGAGAGGCACCAGCGATTGTCACCGCCCCGTCCCTGTCCCCTGTCGCCGTCCCCACCTCTGGGCTCCTCGGCCTGCTTGGCGAGCTTGCGGAGGGCGGCGGCGAAGCTGGAGGAAGGTGCTGCCTGGACGGACAAAGTGCTGCTGGCGGCGGGGCTGCCATTGGGGACGATGGAGCCGTTCAGGGGCGACGGGGTCAGGGGGCTGACGGTGGCCGTGGTGCGGGTGGCCGTGGAGAGCATTCCTAGCGACGGCGACTTCGGCTCATGGCTCATGCCTGCCAAGCAGAGACAGCGGGTTAGACGCGCGGAGATGGGAGCCTCGGTTTCCCCCAGCAGCTCCTCTCCTCTAGTTCATCATCCCAGCCCCCCAGAAATGCACCCCGAGCTCAGGAAATGGGGGGAATGTGTCTCAGCATTCCACAGTCCCCAGGATAATGGAGGAGGTGGGCTCAGCAAAGCTCTGCAGGGTGTTTTGGGGGACATGGGGACCTCAGCATCCTGATGCAGGTGGTGGGGAGAGGCGCAGTCCCCTGACTCGCATGGTGCTGCCAAAACCCAAAGCATCACTGCTGCACCCCTTGTTGCCATTATTGCACCCCCAAATCCCAGCCACAGCACGCTCAAATCCCCACCACTGCACCCCTAAATCCCCAAAACTGCACCCCAAATCCCAGGCACTGCATGCTCAAATCCCCACCACTGCACCCCTAAATCCCCAATATTGCACCCCAAATCCCAGCCACAGCACGCTCAAATCCCCACCACTGCACCCCTAAATCCCCAATATTGCACCCCAAATCCCAGTCACTGCACGCTCAAATCCCCACCACTGCACCCCTAAATCCCCAATACTGCACCCCAAATCCCAGGCACTGCACGCTCAAATCTCCACCACTGCACCCCTAAATCCCCAATATTGCACCCCAAATCCCAGGCACTGCACTCTCAAATCCCCACCACTGCACCCCTAAATCCCCAATATTGCACCCCAAATCCCAGGCACTGCACTCTCAAATCCCCACCACTGCACTCCTAAATACCTAATATTGCATCCCTGGATCTCCAGCACTGCACCCCCAAATTCTCACTGCTGCATTCCAGGATTAACAATATTTCACCCCTGGGCACTGCACTTCAGCACTGCCCCCTCAAATCCCCAGAACTGGGTCCCCAGAACTGCAGCCTTAAACCCCCACCACTGCACCCCCCAAAACCCCAATATTGTGCCCCCAAATCCCCAGCACTGCACCCCTCAAAACCCCAACATTACATCCGCAAATCCCCAGCACTGCAGCCCGCAATACCCCAATATTGCATTCCCTAAATCCCCAGCACTGCACTCCCAGGTCCCCACACTGCCCCTTCAAATCCTCACACCCCAAATCCCCACCACTGCCCCCCAAAGTACCGAGGTCCTAAAGGGCACAGTGACCCCAAAAGTGAGGCTCAGGTGCTGAGCAGGAGGGTGCAGCCCCTCCCGGAGCCCCCCCAGCTGTCACACCAATTGCTCCAGGACTCTCCACCTCCCAAAACAGCAACTGCTGATGTCAGGGCCCTTAAAATAGACTTCACCCAGCAGCTTCATTAACACCAGCCTAAAATTAGCCCGGCTCCCAGGTGGGCAGGACGACGGGGGGGGGGGGTCGTGGGGCAGCCCCCAACTCCCAGCGGGGCTGAAGGCATTGAACACCTGGAGCATCCCCACTGCAGAGGGTGGGTGGATGGAGCATCCCCGGAGCATCCCGTGGCAGCTCCAGGATGGCCAGGGAGGGCGGGGGGCGCCGCGGGAGCCGGGGGGGCACGGGGGGCACTCAGCGTTGATTAATCTTTGCCCCCCGGCCCCAGGAGAGGCGGCCGGCGCGGCGGCGCGCTCCCCTCTGCCCTCATTATACAAGCATTTATTAACTCCGCTGCTCTCAGCCATTGACTGCCGCCTTGTCGACACGCTCGGGCTCATGTAAATTCATTACCAGAACAGCTGGGAAGCCAACCCGCCACGCCAGCCCGGCCCCGGCACCCCCGGGCTCTGCTCCAGCCCCGGCTTGGGGGCTCGGTGCCCCCTCCCAGAGCGGGGCACCGGGATCTGCCTGCAGCACCGGGCACCCACGCACCAGCCAAAGGGGGTACGGCGCTCCAGGCACAGCCTGCAGCTCCCATGCACCTCCTGAGCATTCACACATCCACCAGGCACTGCCCCACGTCCCCCAGGCACTGCCTGGCATCCCCTTGGCACAGCCCGGCATCTCCCAGGCACTGCCCCACATCTCCCAGGCACAATCCTGCATCCCCAGGCACTGCCTGGCATCCCCTTGGCACAACCCTGCACCTCCTGAGCATCGCTCCACATCCCCCAGGCACTGCCCCACATCTCCCAGGCACTAATCCTGCATCCCCAGGCACTGCCTGGCATCCCCTTGGCACAGCCCTGCACCTCCAGGCACAGCCCCAAACACTTCCCAGTGCCCCCCAGCTCCTCCTCACCTATTACTCCCACCATAACCCCCATTCCCAGCCCCAATCCAGGTCTGGAGACGCTTTTCCAGCCATCAGCAGGGATCAGCAGGCTGCCACAGGGGCACGGGGCTGGCGGCAGGGCATCACCCGTGTGATGCTCAGCTGATCCCTAAACGCCTCCCGGCCAACTCCTGATCCCGGTGGGATTTGCCAGGCGAGCTCAGGGCAGCGAGTGGCCGGGGCAGCGTGCGGGGAGCTCTCCTGCCCCGGGGCTGAGCTGAGCCGCTGCCCCAGCCGCGCTCCAAACCAGTTCTGCCGCTCCCTGCCCGTGATAAAATCGGCGCCTCCGCCCCGGCTGGGGCCCGAGCAGCGCCGCTCACCCGCCGTGCCCCGCCGGCGCTGGCGTCCGTCTGTCCAGGCGTCCCTGGGCTGCTCTGCGGGACTGCTGCCAGCTGGGGAAACTGAGGCACGGGGAGCTGGCTGGGCGGGAGCATCCACACGGGGATGGGATGGGATGGGATGGGATGGGATGGGATGGGATGGGAGATGGGGCTGCATCCCTCCATCCCTCCGGCATCCCGCTGCCAGCACGGCGTGGGTGCCACTCGCCCCTGCGGGTGGCTGGGGACGCCGTGACGCCCCACGGTGAGGCGGGGCCCCCCCGGCTCTGCCCCTCCCCGGCTGCTTCTCTCAGATCCGTGCGGAAAAACAGGTCAAGTTTGGTGCCTGGAGCAGCCCGGGGTCATGGCAGCGGTTGCCTCAGCAGGGCGGGGAGAGGAACCCCAAAACGGGACGGGCTGTCCCTGCAGTGTCCCTGTGTGGGTACAGGGCTGGCACTGCCGTGCGCCCCTCCCTGGGAAAGTGATGCCCGAACCCCCCACGCACCGCGGCACGGGGGCTTGGGGACACCTGGGTGCCCCGCTGAGGCCACGGGGGGGAGGCTGAGGAGCTGGCGATGTGTCACCCTGTCCCCGTCCCTCCCACAGCATGTGCCCGGGCACAGCAGCACAGGGAGTGTCTGGCATTCCCGGTGCCCGCTGGCTGCGCGCCCAGGAGCAGGCACAGGAGGAGGAGGAGGAGGAGCGGGGATGGCAGGGTCACCGCCACGCTCCCCGCAGAGCCACACGCGGCACCCACCGCGGGGCTGGCATCTCCGGGGGCACAGGACCCCCCAGCCCCGACTCCCGGAGCCACCCCCCGAGCCCCCGCATCCCCGGCTCGGGGCTGGGAGCCGGGAGCTGGGAGCGTGCCATGTTCTCTCCATCTGCTCCTGATGATGCTGGCGGGTTTTTTGGCAGCGGGAGCCTCCTCCGGCAGCGAGAGCAGAACCAGTCTGGCTGCCTGGTGGGGCTGGAGACAAATAAAAGCCCTTGGCAGCCGCTGCGGGCAGGCAGGAGCGGGCAGCGAGGGGCTCCCAGCACCCCGAAATCCCTGCGCACGGGGTAGGGCTGTCGGGAAAGGGGGAGCGGGCAGGTTTAGCACCTCGGCTCCCGACTGCCCCCTTCCCAGCACCTTGAAAGGCCTCTAATGAGCGTGGAGTGCCCTTGGGAGCAGATTGCCATTGAACTCGACCTGCACCAGCCGCCCGCTCTTACAGCAGCTATTTTGAGCTGCCGGGCTCCCAAGTGCTGGAACTAATAATTTATTACCAAATACGATCAGGCAGCAGCTCCAGCCCCTGGCAAATGGAGCGGAAAAAAACCCAGTGCGGCGGGAAGCCGAGGGAGTGGGGAAGAGACGAGCATCCTGCATCCTCCTCCCCGGGGATGGATCCGCACCCAGCCCGCAGCACAGCAGCTGGGACGGAGCCCACTCGGCCAAACCCTCGGCAAGGCTCCCCCACGCTGATTGCCGCTGGTTCCCCGAGGGATTCGGGGTGCTGAGGTCCCCCCCGAGCCTTTCCCCCCCTCTCTCAGCGCCCGGGCTCCCGCTCCGGAGCCGCATCCAGCTGCACGCTCCAAGCGGGAACAGCTGCTCCGCATGGATTGTCGATGCTAATGGCCTCGCATTGTCAGCCCCCCTTCCCTCTCTGCCTGAAGGCAGCGGGCAGAGCCCCGGCGTGCAGGGCAGGGGGCCAGGCCCAGCGCGTGCTGTGGTGGCCCTGTCACACGCCCTGTCACCCCCCGGGGCAGAGGGGACAGGCCGGGGACAGGCAGAGGTGAGCAGCTCCCCTCCCGGCGATGCCCCGCACGTTTTCCACCCCTCATTACAGCAGCTCTGCCGCCGCCGCGCCTCCAACACGCTCCATTAATTAATTAATTGATCGATCCCAGCCCGTGCTCCTGCCCTCCTTCCCCCCCCTTCCCAGCACGGGAGGTGGCCGGGCTGGGTGTCCCCAAGTGTCCCCAGGCACAGAGAGATGCAGTCACAATTTTAGGTAGAACCCAGGGCCCGTCCTGGGAACACCCCAATGGAGGGGCCCGGGTGGGTTCCCCTGGTGAGGAGCGCCTTGGGTGGGCTGTGGGGCTCCCTGTGGAGCCTGGCATATCCTGCACTGCTGTCCTGGAGGCTGGGCCTCCATCGATCACTCCTCCATGGACCATTGATCTGGCAAACGACAACAAGCAAACTAATAAGAGCTCGTATGGAGGGCGCAGCGCTGGGGATGGAGCGAGGCCGGGTGCTTTCCCTCCCTTCCCAACCTTCCCGTGCCCAGCCAAGCAGCCCTGGGAGCCTTTTCAGCCCTCAGGAGACTGAGCCAGGGAAAAAATGTACTTTAAAGCAATTTCTGCCCTGTTTTAAAGCCGAGAGCTTGGAAAATCAAGCCCCTGTGCCCCAAGGGTGCTGCTGCACCCTGAACTCCCCTCTGCAGCTTCAGGGTTGGGCTGGCAGCTCCTCTTGGATCCTGATGCCCTGATCCAAATGCCAGCTGCCTGCTGAGGATCCCTCTGCTTTGGGGGAGTGGGGTACAGCCCTCACCCCCTCACCCTGGTGTCTTCTGGGGCTCTTCAGTGGCTTGGTGGGGCACTGGGCACTCCATGGGGCTGCCAGGCATTGCCTGGAGACAGTGGGCACTGCACTGGGATGCTGGGAATCACCTGGGAGAGACTGGGCACTGCACTGGGATGCTGGAATTGCCTGGGAGAGACTGGGCACTGCACTGGGATGCTGGGAATTGCCTGGAGACACTGGGCATTGCACTGGGATGCTGGAATTGCCTGGGAGACACTGGGCACTGCACTGGGATGCTGGAATTGCCTGAGAGAGACTGGGCACTGCACTGGGATGCTGGAATTGCCTGGAGACACTGGGCACTGCACTGGGATGCTGGGAATTGCCTGGGAGAGACTGGCACTGCACTGGGATGCTGGAATTGCCTGGAGACACTGGGCACTGCACTGGGATGCTGGAATTGCCTGGGAGACACTGGGCACTGCACTGGGATGCTGGAATTGCCTGGAGACACTGGCACTGCACTGGGATGCTGGGAATTGCCTGGGAGAGACTGGGCACTGCACCGGGATGCTGGGAATTGCCTGGAGACACTGGGCACTGCACTGGGATGCTGGGTATGGTCTGACAGAGAGCTGGGCACTGCCCTGATGGGCACCTAATGGCCCTGCCAGGCGTTGTTTGGTGCACAGCACAGCAGCACTGAATGGTGCCACTGGGCATTCCCAGATGCCACAGGGCACTGCACAGCAGCACTGGGCATCCCCTGGAGGTGGCACTGGGCATTCCCAGATGCCACAGGGCACTGCACAGCAGCACTGGGCATCCCACAGAGCCCTTGGGCAACACCTGGGTGGGAGCCAGGCACCACACGGTGCTGCCAAAACTTACACAGAGCTACCAGCCACGGCCCAGCCCGCGAGCAGGCAATGCCTGGCACCCCCAGGCTGCCCTCCCATGTGCCCCCATGCCCGTGCCCCATGTGCCCAGGTGCCCAGGCTGGCGCAGGCGTGCAGCAGCAGCAGCAGCAGCAGCAGCAGTGCATTGTTTTGGGCGCAGGATCCCTTGCCCAGCAGATGGCAGGTATAACAAAGCAGCTTGCTGCGGCCAAGCCAATTATTTATCTAATTATGATTTACCACTTAACCACATGATCTTTCTGCAGAGTTGTAGGCAATTAAAACCAGGGTGATTATGTGGATTATGCAAATCGGCTGGAGCCGGGCGAATAAAATTGGAGATTAGAGTTTCACGCAGGCTGGATCTTGCATGGGGCAGGTCCTGGAGGGGCAGGAGCAGGGCAGGGGGGCTGCAGAGAGGGCCAGGGGGCTGCAGGCAGGGTGGGAAGCCAGGACTCAGCCAAGGGAAGGGGCTGCAGGACACAGTTGGGAAGTGCCAGGACAAGGTGAGCAGATGCCTCGCGTCACCCCCCCCACTGCAGCACAGCCAAAAACTGCCCCCATCATGGTGGGGGGTGCCCACAGGGGACCCCTGCTGCTGGCACCAGGGACCCGCCAGCACCCACCCCAAAAAGCTGAGAGGGGCGCAGTGCAGCCCCCATCCACGGGGCAGCTCATTGCAGGCATCAGGGGCAATTAATAACAGGTACCAACAACAGGTATTAATAACGAGTCCTAATAAGGAGCATTAATAAGGAGCATTAATAAGAAGCATTAATAACACTGCCTGGCAGATTATGCCGCCCGCCCGGCTTGATATGAGATTTATGGATGGCGCAAAGGCCGGAAATACAGGAGCATTAATGGTAATTCCTCGTGTCCTAGCAAAGGTCACAGGCAATCTCCATCAATCCCGCTGCAGAGCAGGGGGTCCGGGCAGCATGGGGGGGTCCAGGCACGATGGGGGTCCCCCCTTCACCCCCAGGGTCCCCCAGCAGTTTCTGGTGGTGCAGCACAGGCCAGAGTGAAAGGTTTTACCTTGGGATAAGAAATTATCCCTGGCAAACAGAGAATGTGCTGTGTGGATTTTCATTTTCCCAATACCAGCACCATCTGCTCCTGATCGGTGCCCCACGTCTGAGCCATGAGACGCTGTGGAGGTCTTGGGAAGACCTTGGGTTTCTCCAAGCCTGGGAGCACCTGCAGGGTCACCAGGGTCGCCCTGATGGGTGTTTCCCTTCTCGTGGAGCCCCACAAAAAAAGGAGGAAGGTTTGAAGGAGCAGAGACGTCCCTGGAGCCAGACTCTGCTGGGGATGGGGACACGCTGCCAGCACTGGTGGGACAGATCCAGCACGTTCCTCACGGCAAGGAAGATCAAGCAAAAGCCCAGCAAGAGGAGCAGACCCCTCTTCTCTTCCCACGCCGGGATTTAGGGTGATTAATACCAGTGATCCCATGTGCTGGTGCTGGGAAGGCCGGCCCGTGCCCCCATGAGCAGCATCTTTCCTTTTCGCCTACAGTAATCCTCAGCCTTTCGAGCAAATTATTAAAATTCACTTATATTTAATCTGCCTGCTGGAATTAATTGAATTTTTACGCTTGGCAAATGTCAGTGGGTGCACGCTGCCTCCCAACGGGGACCCGGCTGCAGGTGCAGCGGGCACAGCCCCCGGCCCCCAGCGCTCCCCAGGGATAAATCCCACCCTGGAGCAGGGCACGGGCTGCCCACAGGCCCCAGTGGCCAGGGCACGGGGATGCCAGGATGCCAGCAGCCTGCCAGCTCTGCAGGAATGCTCGGTGACACCAGGCAAGCTCCCCAGACCCCATGGGATTGCCAGCGTGGTGGCTTTGCAGGGGACACCGGGAGCCCCCCTCTCCCTTTCCCACACCAGTGCCGGAGATGCCAGCGCCCTGCCTGGCATTGTAGCTGCCCTGGGGGTGATGAGAGCCTTCCTCCCCTCCCCATCCTCCTCCTCCCTCCTCACAAATTGCCAAAGCGTCTAATTTGCCCGCTGGGAAGGCCGAGGGAAAAGAGCCTCTATTTTGCTGTAATAAGCCCTCCAGACAAAGGCGGGATGAGCCATTCAGCGCCGGCAAGGGGGAAGGGTCCGGCCCCACGCCGGAGCCGTGCCAGGGGCTGGGGGAAGCCAGAGATTCCCTCCCTGTCGGGGGAGCCAGCACTGGGGACACACAGGACGGGACACTCACCCCAGGATGACCCCGGCGTGATGCCGAGCTCCTGGCTGGCCGCTGGCATGGGACACACGGCTCTGACCCTACAAACTGACACCAAATCCCAAACCCAGGTGGCTTTGCTCACTGTTAGCCCCGGGAATAACCCCATTCCCTGCTCAGGGATGCTCCTCTCCCCACCCAGCGGGATGGAGAAGTTCACGGGCGGCAGGAGCCACGGGGGACCCCAAACTTCCAAACTTGACTGGCGCTTGCCCCCCTCCACCGCCCGCCCGGGATTATCATAAATTAAGACGTAATTACTCCATGGAAATTTACAGCACAAAGCTGCGGCGCTAACAAGTGTGTTTGGCGGCACCGGGGGGAGATACAAAGCGCTATTGTCTGGCAGGCGCCAAAAAAGCTGCTGTGCCCCCAAACCCACACATCCCGGGCTCAGGGAGGAGGGCGGGGATGGCCACGGAGCCACAGCACAGGGAACCGCGTTTGTGTGACACGGAGCTCCAAAAGGAGGGTCCCAGCAAGGAGGGCAGGGTGAGGGTGGGTGAAGGATGCCCAGGGTGATGGGTGCCCTCCGAGCAGGTGCCACGGCTCTGCTGCCCAACAAAGACATCTCCTTTATTGGCTCAAATAACTCTCAGCTCCCAGCCATGGGTGCTGCACCGAGCAAAATGTCACCTGTAACCCTTTTTGCCCGATTCTAGCACACACAGGGTTAAAACTAAACCCCCTGGGGGGGGACACATGGGGACAAGTGCCAGAGCTGTCGTGTGTGTCCCCCCCGCCCAGTGCTGCCACATTCCCCCAGCTGTCACACGCATTAAAAAATAATAATCATCAACGTGGCAAAAAAACCCCCAAAAAACAACCCAACAACAAAAAAACAACAAAACCAACCAACAACCGAACCCAACAAAACAGTGAGAAAATATTCAGGCGGCTAAAACAAATCCAGCAATAAAGGAGCTGGGATCCTCGGAAAGCTGGCTGTGCAATTAAGCAGTTTTCTGCTGTACGCCGATAATCACCTAATTATACTATTAATGACAGTTCAACCTGCTCGGAAATAAAAGGACATTCTTCCATAACAGGATGCCAGCTGTTTGTTACAGATGTCAAACATCTTTAAAGCATTATTATTAAAAGAAAGGGGGAAGGAGGAAGCTCGGGGATGCTGAGGCACAGCCGTCTTTTCCCCCCTCAGAGCATCTTGCGAGGGATGAGGGGAGGGGGTTTGGAGCGTCACCCCCACTTTGAATCCAGGAGAAGAATCCGTCAGAGGGGTTTTTCCGGCGGGGGTCGACGTTTGGAGTCATAAATCCCCCGCGTCGGGCTCGCGGCGAGAGGCGCCTGGGTTTAATTAAGCGCAGCGTTCGGGAAATAAAAGTTAAAAATCGGTCATAAAATGAAGAGGGAGGGGATGATGCTCCTGCTGCCAGGCTCGGGGCCGGGCTGGCCCCGCTGCTCTCCCCCCAGCGCCGGTGCCTCGAGCGCGGCTGCCGCCGGCGGTGCCCGCGCACGTGCCGCGGTGCCGTGCCAAGGAGCATCCCGGCAGGTGCCGGCAGCCGGTGCCAAGGCGAGGGAGAAGGGGGGGGACACACGCCGGGGAGAAAGGCAGCACCTGCTCCCCCTCAAACCCCCGCGGTGCCTTGGGAGGTTCGGAGGTTTGGAGGTGAGCGGTGCCCGCCGCGCGCACACAGGGATTGGGGTGCGGCGGCGCCAGGAGGGATGGGGGGGATGTGGCAGGGGTGCCCCAAATCGCCAGCCGAATTCCTCCTGGGGTGATTCCACCTCTCCCCCAAGCAGCTCTGTGCTGGCACAGCCGTTCCTGGGGGGCAGACGGGTGCCCACACGCCGTGGGGTGATGCCAATGCTGGCGTTACCCACCCACCCACCCAGACACAGCTTTGCACCCTGTCCTACATAGCTACTGAGAAATCTGCCTGCAAAACCATCAGGAACCGGGTTTAGCCTGGGAATAAAGAGATTACGGAGGGGAGGGGGTGAGAAAGGAAGAAGGAAGGAAAAAGGGGGTGTCTGGGAATAATTCACCCCCCTCCCGGCTGTGCGGCTACTGATATCCCGGGTGCCTGCAGGGCCGTGGCATGAGCAGGATGGCTGCAGAAAGGCACCAGATTTTCAGGGTGCCCACCCACCCACTCAGAGCTGATGGAGCCCCCTCCCCAGGCCAGGATCCCCTGACCCCTTGGCACAGGCTGGGCTGGCACTGGCCTCACTTGCCAGACAAGATCCAGCAGGAAAAAACCATCTGGGAAGCGTCCCCCCACCCGAGCTCCGAGCAATGCCCCCAGTCCCCCCCTTCCCCTGGCTTCCCTCTTCCCCCCCTCCCCTCCTCAAACCATCACGGGGAAGCTGGAAAGTGGTTGACATGGTTGCCATGGCGACCGAATTTAGGACTGGCGAGAGGAGGAGGAGGAGGAGGAAGATGGTGGGGTGGGCAAGGGAGGAAGACAGGAGGACTTCCCGGCACCCCAACACAGCTTGGGCATCACCCAGCCCCCCTCAGCACCCCACCAACACCTCCTCGCGCACCCCTCGACCCCACACCCGGCGAGGATGAGGAAGGGCATCCCCAAACGCCAGACCCAGCTGGGGGGGACGCCAAGAGTGGGGCTGAGCCCCGAGCACCCCAAACGCAGCCTGGGGGCGGCTGTGCCCGCCCAGCGCCGCCGAGAGCCGCCGGTGACTCACAGCTCGCGGCAGCGGCACCCGCCGAGCGGGTGTTTACGCGGCATCACCCAGCTCCTTCCATCTGCTTTGATCCAGGGGCTAAATATTCCCGGCCCCGGCATAAAAATAGGAACCATTTGGGAAGGTCCTGAGTCAGCAGCATCCGCTGCCGGCACCCATTGCCATCCTCCCCGGCACGCCAGGCACCCGCCGGGGAGCCCCAGGGCCACCTGGGGGATTGCCGGAGTTGGGGACACTCACAGGAAGGGGGAGCCCCCAAAGAGCTGTGTGTGTGTGCAGGTGCCACCCTTGCGCCTGCTGGAGCAAACAGCCCTCTGGGGATGCTCTGTGTCCCCAAGAGGTGATGCTGTCCCCAGAGGAGGGTGGTGTCCCCGAGGGACACTGACACCGGCCACAGGGTGACAACTGCACCCATGTTGTCCCAGAAAAATGAGCCTGAGCACGGCTCCCATATGGACCAGCAGGGAATGGGGTGCCTTCCCTGTGCCCTGGCTCTCAGGGATGCCTGGTGGCAGGTCCCCACAGTGCCCGGTGTCCCCTGGCAGCCGGCGGAGCTCTGTGGCACAAATCCAACCTCATGACCAGAGGCATAACAGGGGACAGAGGCATCGGTGAGCACAGGGATAAAAGGGCACAGAAGCATCAGTGACCAGGGAGACAGAGGTGACAGGAGCATTGGTGAGGTGACCAGAGGGATAAAAGGGGACAGCAGCAGTGGTGACAAGAGGGACAGGAGCATCAGCGACCAGAGGGATACAGGAACAGGAGAAGCATCAGCGACCAGAGGGATACAGGAACAGGAGCATCAGTGACCAGAGGGATACAGGAACAGGAGCATCAGTGACCAGAGGGGACAGCAGCATTGGTGACCAGAGGGGACGCAGAGCATCCGGCTGGATGCCGGGCCAGGAGCAAGGCACCGAGGAGGAGCGTGTGACACGGGCCAGGGCCAGGCAGTCCCTGGGGCGGTGACAGTCCCCAGCAGGACTCGCGCCGCTGAGTCACCGCCACCAGCCCGGCGCTGCCGAGAGCCCCGCGAGCCCCGGGCGGGGGGAAGGCTCCCGTCTCCATCTGCTCCCGCCCGACCTGGCCCACCGGCATCTCCCAGCGCCCGGCAGCTGCCGCCAGCGATCCCGCTGCGTGCCAGCGCCTCCAGCACCGCTCCCCCTAATTGCTTTAAACCTTGCAGCCTGACACTTCCATGTTCCTCTCCGTCTTGCTTTTCTCCTCCGGTTTTATTATTATTCCCCCTCCTCCCAGGCGGCTGGGGAGCCGGCCGGGGCAGGGTTTTCCAGGGAGCAGGAATTAGTGCATCAGCCACAACGGCAAAACCAGAAGTTTCACGCAACAGGAGCTGCCGCCGGGAACCCCGGCTCGACCGGCGTGTGCTAAATATGGGATTCAAGGGGGGAAAAAGCCAACCCCAAACACGTCTCCCTGCACCTGCAGCCCTCGGAGGGTCCCCACCGCAAAGGATGGCTCAGAGGCCGGGCAGGAATCACCCAAAGCTGCTGCAGGCAGTGCAGAAGAGCGAGGAGCAGGCACGGCGATGGTGTTTGGGGGGAACACGGGGAGCGGGACCCCCAAAGGCAGCACGGAGCAGAGCGCAGGGTCGGAGCAGGGCGGGAGCACTCAGGGTGCCACAGGAAAGCAGGTCACCCGTGTCCCCACCGTGGCACAGCGCCGGCAGAGGATGGCACAGCACGACCCCTCCCAGAGCGGGGGGACCCCCAGTGGGACCCCGGCGCCCCTCGGCCGCCCTTCCCGGCTCGGCTTCGTGCGCTCCGGCGCAGGCGCGCCGGGAGAGCCGCTGGCTCCGGTAAGAACGGCCACATGCCAAAGCCATTTCCTGAAACAAACAGCCATCCGCGGGGGAACGGCCCCGCGTGGGCACCGAGCCCCGGACAGGGCCCTGCCGCCGCTCCCCAGCTCGGGGACAGCGCCCCGAGCCCGCGCCCCGAAAGCGCCTCGAGTTCACGGCCGGGGCTCCCGGCCCCAGGCTGCTGCACCCGGAGGCTGCACCCCGAGCGTGAAGCCCGGAGCACCCCGAGATCACAGCCCGAGCGTGCCGAACGCCCAGAGCGCACCCCGAACACGCACGCTGAGCCTGCGCCCCCAGAGCGCCTCCAGCTGCCGCCCTCAAGCACCCCGAAGCCCCCCCAAAACACTCGCACACCGCTGAGCAGCCCCTGGGCTCGCACCCCAACCCCGCTGATGCTCCCCAAAGCCCCCCGGGGGATCCCCCTCCCTCGCTGGCAGCCGAAGCAGCCGGAGCTGCCGGCTGGGGTGGCACAGCAAACTTTGGTGCCCCAAACCCCCGTGCCCTCGCAGCGGCGAGGCCGGCACCCCCAAACATAGCACATCCCACATTGCTCCCCAATCCCAGCCCAGCCAGAACACCCCCGGCTCCTCGGGGAGAGGGAGAAACCCCCAGGGCGAGGGAGTGGCAGCAGGAGAGGAGAGGGGGATCCGAGCGCCCCAAAACGCTGCAGTGCCGTGCCAGGGCTCTCTGCTCCCCCCTCTCCCTGCTTCCCCCGACCCCAAAACCTCTTACAAGGTGCTGGAAGAAAGTAAGTTCACCCCCAAATTGCCCTTGGCTGCTGCTGGCTGGGGCGGACAAAGGGGAGTCCCCGGGTTGGGGGGGACCCCGGGGGAGACCCCGGAGTGGGGGGAGAGGGAGTGCAGAGGGCTGGAGGCAGCATCGCTCGGTGCCTTACCTGGTAAGTAATAGAGAGGTGGTTTCAACCCAAACATGATTTATGTTACAGTTCCATTGCAGCCAGGAAGAAAAAAAAAATTTAAAAATAAAAATAAAAGAGCCAACGTGAGGAGGATGTGTCAGGAAGCAATAAAAAAAAAAAAAAAGAAGAAAAAAAAAAAAAGAAAAAAACCCCAAAAATTAGCACCAAGCCACACGGAGGGGGTTGGAAAAATAAACCAGAGGCGAAAAAATACGGTGGAGCGGGGAGGAGGAGAAGGAGGAGGAGGAGGAGGAGGAGGAGGAGGAGCGGGGGGAATCAAGTGCGTGGGGGGAGGAGGAAAAATAAAAATTGAAATAGCAGCGAGCCCAGGGCGCCGGCGGAGGGTGGCGGTGGCGGCTGTCACCGGCGGGGCCAGGGCAGGAGCCTGGCTGCCACGCGTGACGCCTTCCCGGGGGTTTTCCTGCCGCTGAGCCCCCAGCTGCCAACCGCAGGCACACAAAAAGCCAGCGACGACGACGACCAGGAGGAGGAGGAGGAGGAGGAGGATGAAGAGGCGGTGGGACCCTCGGCGGCGGGGAACGCACCCCCTGAGCAGCGCAGTGGGGTTCCCCCCACGCTGGGGAAGGGGGGGCTGCAGGCGTGGGGCGGGGTGACCCGCGCGGGGGTCGCTGAGCCGGTGTCCGTCCGTCCGTCCGTCCGTCCGTGCGGCCGGAAAGCCCCGCTCTCGGCGGGCTGCGCCAAGGCGGGCGGGCGAGAGGCGGCAGGCTTGCCCCTCGATCAATTTTCATGCAAGAATCATTATCGGTAAATTGGAAATCTGGCTCCTTGACAGCAGATTTGTCTCCCCTAATGACGGGGAGCGGGCAGGAGGGCGGCCGGCAGCTGCTCGCCCCCAGCACCCTCCGCCCACCGCCCGCGTCCCCCGGGCTCCAGCCTTTGGCCCCGGCGCTTTCGGGGGAGGGGGCGAACCCCCGGGGCGCCCCGGGGAGCATCTCCCTCCCCTTCATCCCCCCCGCTCCTCCTCCTCGCCTACAGACGGAATAATTTTAATTTTTTCTTTTCTTCCGTGCCTTTTTCTGTTTTCAAACAGCTGCCGATGCGGCGGGCGGAGCGGGGCGGGGGGGGAAGAGAGAGGTAAATGTAAAATAAAAATAGGAAGGCAAGCCCCCCCCCCCCCCCCGCACCCTCGGTCGCTTCAGGAGGGAAAATTAGGAAATAAAACAATAAATAACCCAACTTTCGTGCCTGCCGGGAGCTGCCTGCTGCTTCACAAAAGGCAGGCGAGCAAAGCCGCCTGCCCCAACCCCGGCTGCCCCCCCCAAATCCCCTCCGAGCCCCTAAATCCCCCCTCGCCGGGCGTCGGGGGCCGTAATGAGCCGCCCGATAGGATCTCCCCCATCCCCTCTCCGCTGATGCATTAGCAGATCCGGGAAGACATGCTTGCAGGCAAATAGGGCTAATAAATGCTATTACGGGAGCGCGAGGGAGGCTGGAGATCCTGGCTGCACCATAGTAACGAGGGCCCGGCTTAATTTGCTTTAAGCAAACGATCAGCCGAGGCGGGGTGGGGAAAGGAGGGGACGGGCAGGATCGGGGGGAGCTCTGCCGGCTCCGGGCACGCACGGGCGGGCACGCGCTTCCCCCCCGCGGGAGCGCGCTTCTCTCACGGGAGCGCGCCCCTCCGAGCGCTCCGTGCGCGCCCGAACCCCCCCGCTCGCAGCGCGCCCCCGCCCAGCCCCGTCCTTCTCTTCCCAAACTGGTTTTAACACCAAAGTTCACCGGGGCGACGTGTGATATCTCGCCCCTGCAAGAGAAGCCACATCCTGTATGATAATGGCCAGCCCTTCAAACAGCTTAAAGATACAGAGGCCATTCCCAGGCGCCCGCCGCCTGCCCCTGCCCGCGCCGGGCCGTGGGGACAGGGGGCACCCAGGTCACCGGGTCACCCCAAACCCGGCCAGCCCTTCCCGGGGGGTCCCCGCCTGCTCCAGAGCGTGGGGACAGAGGGGCATGGGGGTCACGGTGTCACCCCAAATCCACCCAGTAGGACACTGCCTGCACTGAGTGTGTGTACAGAGGGGCATGGGGCTCACGGTGTCACCCCAAATCCACCCAGCCATTCTCAGGAGGACACTGCCTGCTCCAGAGCGTGGGGACAGAGGGGCATGGGGGTCACGATGTCACCCCAAATCCACCCAGCCGTTCCCAGGAGGACACTGCCTGCCCTAACTCCACCAGAGCATGGGCACAAGGGGGAAAAGGGGGCTGCAATGTCACCCCAAACTCATCCAGCCGTTCCCAGGAGGACACTCCCTGCACTGGGTTTGCGGATTGGGGGGTAAGGGGGTCACAGAGTAACCCCAAATCCACCCAGCCATTCCCAAGTGCCCACTGCCTGCACTGAGTGTGGGTACAGAGGGGCATGGGGGTCACAGGGTAATCCCAAACCCGCCCAGCCATTCCCAAGTGCCCACTGCCTGCCTAACTCCACCAGAGCGGGCACAAGGGGGAAAAGGGGGGTCACAGCATCACCCCAAACCTATCCAGCCCCATGGCTGGGCATGGATGGTTGGAGGGGGTTTGTGAGAGGTCCTCTGGCTGCAAATGCACAGATGCACACCTGCAGGCACACACACGTGCACGTGTGTACACACACAGGTATCCCTGCACTCCCAGCCGTGCTCCCCAAAATCCCACTCGGCAGAGACAGAGCCTGTGCAAACCTGCATCCTCCTCCTCCTCCCCCCCCGTTAAATATTGCTTTCCCGATTCCAGGTCGGGGGATTATTATTATGTCTTCTCTTCCTTCCTAACCTACATCTGTCAAGATCGGCGCTGGGAGTATTTCTGGCCCGTCCCCTGAGTCATCGTCGCTCGCGTCCCGCTCCCTCCCAGGCAGCTCCCCTGGGGCACCCGTGCTCTGTGGGGCACTGGGAGCTGCTGCTCCCACCCTGGGGTGCTGCTCCCACCCTGGGGTGCTGCTCAACCATGTCCTCCCACCCCGGCCAAACCTCACTGGTGATGGGGTGACACACCTGGGGGTGCCCCAAACCCATTGTGTGGGGGCAATGGGGACCCCCCGCCCCAGGCTGGGAAAGCTTTGGGGTCACCACGTCCCCCAGCTCGCTCGCAGAGGGGTTGGATTTGCTGGGTTCAGGCAAGCACCGTGGGACCCCTCCCCTGCTCCCCCCCCCCACCACGGCAGGAGCCGTAAAAATTAATTTGCAAACATGTCATTACACAATAGCTGTGCAGGCAATAAACCTGTAATTACAGGCGGCTGGGGGAGCGGGCAGGCAGGGAGGGGAGGGGAGGGAGGGCAGACCTGCCTGCCAGCTCCGGTTTTGGGGTTTCACCCCCCTTTCTCCCCCTCCCTCTCCGCTGCCTTTATTCATTATGCAAACGAGAATTGCTTCACTCCTGGAAGTTGGGCTCCACTTCAAAGGGGCGCCTTGCCCGCCCTGCCTGCGCTCCCCGCCCTGCCTCCCAAAACCCCAAACACCCCAAACCAGGAGCACCCGTTGCTTGGCCGGCATGGGGAAACCGAGGCACGGCGGCCGGGACAGCGCCGTTGGGAAACCTTTGCGACATCATCGGCCCAACCGAATTATCCGCCACCCTCCTCCTTGGGCAGAGCGGGCGACCACCCTGCCTCAGTTTACCCACTTACCAACCCCGCGGGACGCCGGGCACCGGCCGAGACACCCGCCCGGCCACCCAGCAGCCGGCTGGGCCGCGCCGCTGCGCCTCAACCCTCGTTAGCGGGAGAGCCTGACGAGCCTGACCCACTTCCCCGAGCGCCGGGAGGATTAATTGGTTCCTTTGCTCGCGCGGAGCCGCCGGGAGCTGGGGCAGGTGCCAGGCGGGATTAGCAAAGCATGAGAGCGCAGCTCGCGGGGCCGGCCCTGCCCACGCCATCCCGGATGGACACCGGCACGGACACCCCTCCCTGGGGATGCTCGGCCTCCCCACCGGTGTCCCCGTGGAATGGGATGCGGCCGTGCTGGGGATATCCAGCACGGAGATGCCCAACCCCAAGGGATGCCCGCTCTAGGGAAACTGAGGCACGGGCTGCGCCACATTCCCCGCAGCCTGGCACCCTGGAAGCATCCAGCAGTGGGGACACGGGATCAAGAGGAGCGAGCGGTCGCCTCCCATCGTAAATAAGCAGCTCAGCGATGATTTCCTGCTCTTGTTGACCTTTGACTATGCAGAATAAAGACATAAATCCATATTTTAAACCCATCTGAGCGCCAGCCAGGCCCACAAAGCCATTTACAGCCTGCGATTTGGACGGGGCAGTGAGCAGGAAAGCGATGGTTTCTCGAGGTGACATTCCCCAGGAGGGAAATGAAGTGTTTTATTTGCAGATATATAGGGCACGGTCGTTCCTCCGCTTCCCCTTCCCTCCGCCCTCGGCTCATAAATAAAACATACGGCCGTGTAACCGGCTAATTACGGGAGGATGGCAAAACCCCGCCGGTCGGTCGCTGGGAAAAGAAATCAGCTTTTTAATCAGCCCACTTTCCTCCCCATCTAACTTGAGGAGAAAGGGGCATTTCGGGCGCCGGGATGGAGCCGAGACTCTCTGGCAGCTCCTCGGCTCCCCCTGGGGCTGTGCACCCCGATCCCTTGGGGCAGCTTTGGGGTTGCTTTGGATTGGGGTGAGGGGGTTCAAGCTGCTTCTGGTGTTCTGGGTTTTTTTTTTTTCTCCCCTGGCTGGGAAAAGGATGTCTTTGAAAAGTCTAATTGTTCCTTACACATTAGATACATTAATGAGGTCTCTGATCAAGCGGCTGGCTCTCCGGCAAGGAGGCTTCAAGTAGCAATTTTCCATTTGTGTTTCAAATTTTAATGAATGTTCCTGTCTCCGGCTGCGATGCGCGGTGATAATCCGTACGGCTCGGGTCAGCGCCGGAGCAGGGGCTGCCGCACGGGAGGGCTTGTACAAGGGTTTGATTTCTTTGGGGAATAGTTCATACAAAAAATGGTAATGGCAGAAGACAGTCTTCCTTCCCCCTCGGTTGCCAGAGCCCAAGAGCTACAAATCAGAGGGTTATTATTTCTTTCCGATGTCCCTAAAGTATCCTATATCTTTAGCGGGAGAGTAAAGTTCAGCCCTGATAAGATTGCGGCGCTGGGTGAGACGCGCTTTGCCTTTCCTCCTGCCTTGTTTTTTCTTCCCTCCCTCTCCCTCTCCCTCTATCCCTGAGGAGGCCAGCAGAGTGTCCCCAGGGCCACCAGCCCACCCCAGGGACAGCGCCCCACATCCAAGGGCCGGATCCGGAACCCACCCCGCCAGGACAAGACTGGTATAACCTTGTTTTGGCATGCCTGCCATTAACTTAATTTAACATCCATATTGCCGCTACTTAATTAAATAGATGAACTCATTTTACATTTGCAAGTCTTAATTCATCCTGAACAAAATTGGCCATGTTTCGTTCTTTCTACGCCACCAGCTCCCCGGAACAAATGACTGCCTTTTGTAGTTAACTGCTAGTACAGGTTAAACGCTAATTAGCAACCCGGGTTGGGTGTTAACTTCCTTATTTATCACCCGGCGCCACTCGGTGAGCGAGGGGGCGCGGGCTGGCACTTCCAGCTTCCTGCGTGGGTCTCATCCCGCAGGGTCAGGGGTGCTGGATGTGTGCGGGATGCACAGTGCAGGGCCCCCGGGGCTCAGGGCACGGTGCCTGCCTGACCCCGGGGCTCCCGATGCACAGAGCGCTCGGTGCAGGGGGCCTGGCACCCATCCAGGTGTGCGGGACACGTGGGGGTTGTGGGGTGTGTGAGGGTCGGAGCATGGCGTTCAGCACACGCTCGATGAGGCATTTTCAGCTTGACACGCCATGCGTGGTGGCGTGTGGGGTCCAGCACACCGTGCCCACAAGGGAGGCGGCACATGGGACACGACGCACGACACGCGGCTCATCGTGGATGATGCACAGGGCTCAACACACAATGCACAGGGGTCAGCGCACGGGCCTTGACACTCGTGGTGCTTGTCACAGTGCATCACGAGCACCCCAGCACCCAAACATCTCCCTGGAGAGCACCCCTCCAGCTCACCACCCCGCCAAGCCACCACGGGCTCTGCCATGGCCAGCACAACCTCCCTGGAGGTTATCTGGGGAGAGGCCCCAAAGCAAGCAGCACCCCGCTTTTCCAAGCTCCGGGGGTGCCCACACCAAGCGGCGATGCCTGGAGGCTGCTGAGCCTCACCACAGGCCACCCACCCACCTCCCGTGTGGCTCTGGCTGCAGTGGGGGACACGGCAGGGCGAGGGGACACGGGGACCCCACCGGCAGGGCAGCCAGGCTGCGCTGAGCCTGGCAGGAAGCCGCTCCAGGAAGGCTCATCTGGTTTGACTAACAAATCGCTAACTGCTTCCCCCGAGGCAGGTGGAAGGAAACAAGCTCCGTGGCTGTAAACAACCCCCCCGGCCCCCCGCTTCCCACCCACGGCCCCCCAGAGCCCTCGCCAAGCGCTGGCCAGGGGCAGGTTGAGACAGAAAACACTTGTGCAACACCCCCTCCACGCTCTGATGCAAGCCCTGCCGGGGGCACAGGGCCCCCCCAGCCCCTGCCTGGTGCCCAGGGACGCTGGCACCCCGGGCAGGGCGTGGGGTGACGCAGAGCTTGCACCGGCCCAGGCTGGCCCTGCAGGACAACTCCTCGCTGGTGCCTGCCGTGACATCCCAGCTGCTGCTGTGACTCAAGGGGATGAGCCCAGGTGGTGGCACGGGGCAGCCAGGGGCAAAGCACACCGTGCTGGTGACACTGAGGTCCCTCTGCCAACACCTTCCAGCGCAGGGGAGCCCAAAGAGCAGCGTGCCCAGGAGAGGCCACCATTGGAGCTGGCAGCTGCCATCAGCGGTGATGTCCAGCCCTGCTAACAACAGGGACACGGCAGAGGAGGTGGCACGGGGACGAAGTGGCGGGAGGGGACTGATAGGCATCTCCCTGGCCCTGTAAACCGATCTGCCCCCACCTGCTGAAATAACAGCGAGGGGAGGCAGCTCTGGTTACCGGCAGTGCCGAGGGCCGGCTGGGTGCCAGCGCCCTTGGCAGAGGGCCAGGCAGCTCGGCGGGCACCGAGCGGGGACCCCCGTCCTCCATCCTCATCCTGCCGCAGGCGCCGCACGGAGCTGCTCGTCCCGCTCCCCGGCGTCACTGCCCCGCCTGCTCCCTCCCCGCCCGGAATTTCAGGTCTGGCACCCCAGCCGGCGCCTTCGGGAGCCAGCGGTCCCGCAGGGACATCACCCCTGCCCGGGGCCACCGCGGTGCGGATGACACCAGCCACGCCGCGTAGGAGCGGGAATAATTCTCCAGGTTATCCCGAGCGGTTTTGGCTGCATCCGCCTTGGCACAGAGCGGGGCAGAGCACCAGGATGAGAAGCCGCCGTGGCCAAAAAAGCAAAGGCTGGTGGGTGGATCCAGCCTCTCTGGGAGGAGGGATAAGCACTCCCAGGTCCCCTCGCTCCCCCCGGGCCCCGCCAGGACCCCATCCCAAATCCCTGCCATCAGCAGAAGCGAAGGAGCGGGGCCGTGAGGAGCGGGGGTGAGAGATAACAGCCCTCTGTGCCGGCGAGATAAATAGCCCCAGCAGCGCCAAGCTGTACTCGGCCAGAAGCTAATAGGGGCTGTCAGGGCGGTTTAGAGGAGCAGAGCATCGTTTCGGGGCCCGGCTGGGAGGACGCCGAGGGGAAGTGACAAGGAAGCTGAGCAGAAAGCGACAGGCAGTACACAAAGAGCATGTCCTCTGTAAGTGGTGATAAACCTTGGAAAAAAAAGAGAAAAGCTAAATCAGTTGTTTAGCCGATGTACCACATGCTGACAGGGCAAATGTGAAGGCTTTTATGGCCACATGGGTTTTCATTTGCAGTTATTCATAGCGGAGCCGGGCGCTTTATCTCACTTTACATTATGTGCAACCACAATGCAGACACTTGCACCGCAACGCATTGCCTCCCTGGAAAATATTAATATGTAAATGTCAGGCTCAGAGGGCAGCGAGGGAACGGCAGGCAAGGAGCAGGCCGGGAGATAAAACCTGCCCTGGAAGGGAGGGGGGCGAGCAGGACCCCCAGCCCGCACCCCGGGGTGTGCAGGAAGGGGGAGGCACAGCTGGGAGAGGAGCTGGGTGTGCGTTTGTGTGTGGGCACACGTGTGTGCACCGTGCACAGCCTCAGCTGAGAGGGATGTGTGTGTGTGTGTGTGTGTGTGAGCACCAGCACGTGTGCACAGCAGCCCTCAGCAGACAGGGATGGATTCCTGCGCGTGCACTCACACACGTGTGCACCAGGGGTGGATTCCTGTGTGTGAACTCACACACGTGTGCACCAGGGATGGATTCCTGTGTGTGCACTCACACACGTGTGCACCAGGGATGGATTCCTGTGTGTGCACTCACACACGTGTGCACCAGGGATGGATTTCTGTGTGTGCACTCACACACGTGTGCACCAGGGATGGATTCCTTCATGTGCACTCACACACGTGTGCACCAGGGGTGGATTCCTGTGTGTGCACTCACACACGTGTGCACCAGGGATGGATTCCTGTGTGTGCACTCACACACGTGTGCACCAGGGATGGATTCCTGTGTGTGCACTCACACACGTGTGCACCAGGGATGGATTCCGTGTGTGTGCACTCACACACGTGTGCACCAGGGATGGATTCCTGCGTGTGCACTCACACACGTGTGCACCAGGGGTGGATTCCGTGTGTGTGTGAACTCACGACACCTCCCCTGCAGGGCAGGATGCGCATGGGCCTCACCTCTGCGGGAGGACAGACAACCTCGGTGACCTGCCATGTGTCACAATCCATGGCCAAGCCCCACGCACACCTGAGCACCCCCACGCACCCAGGACAGTCCCGGGGAGCCGTGCCCACCCCCAGGGATGTGTGGAGAGGCCATGGGAGGGCCGGCATGTGAGGGAGGCAGCCCCGGCCGGGCAGAGCGCGCCGGCGCGGCGTGCCAGCGCCTGCACAGCCCCGGCGGGCAGCGCTCCAGCCATGCCTGCTGTTCCTGGGCTCCGTTCCTCTCCAAGAGCCTCCAGCCCCGGGGTAGTGCCAGACTGACAGCCTGGAGGCTATTTATTCGCAGGCAGAGGCAGCGGGAGCTGCTGGCGGATGCGGCCGCCTTTGTCCTACAGGGAAGTTTGCTCCCTGCCTCCTGCCTGGCCCCCAACTCCCCTGGTTTTCCACCTCCGCACCCCGAGGCACCATCCAAAGGCAGGGAGGCATTTGGGGGAGTTTCCAGCCCGGGGTTCCCAGCCCTGATGTCGAAAGGACTCGCCACAAGGCCCTGGCACACAGGGACACTGGGCAGCTGCCACGCTCCCCCTGCCCCAGCAGCCCTCAGCATCACCCAGTCAGGCCAAGGCGCTGGAGGTGGCACCCCAAAGGTGGTGGGGGTAGAGGGTGGGCACTCAGCCTTACCCAGCCCTACCCAGCCCTGGGCTTTGCTCCTTGGCACGGTGCCTGCTGGGGTGGGGGGCACCTCCGAAGCGCGGCCCCCTCGGCCGTTACCAGGAGAATCGCTGGCAGCTGGCGCTGGCACGGGGACAAGCCTGGGAGAGAGGTGGCCCCCCAGCACCTCGGGGAAGGGAACAATCCCTGGGCATTTCTTTTTTTGGCAGGCCCCGGGTGCCCCCCCCTCTGAACCCCCCCTTCCCCGTCCTCCTCCCGCGCTCGGGCGCGGGGACACAATTAAATCAGTGTTCTGCTAACAATCTGCCGGCTAATAAGACATTTTCCTCCCTCTCCCTCCTCCCCCCCACTCCACCCCAATCCGTGTGTGATGGGAGCGCTTTGATATGAGAGTGGACTCTAATGGGTTCGGTGTAAGGGAGCCTTAATTTATTACGTGCCTGTAATTGATGTTTGTATAAAGTAGCTCTTACAGCTCCTCAGAGTGGGAGATGAAAAGCAATCAGTCAGCCATTTGCCTCCAAAGGAAGGAGAGAGAAGACAGACAGCGAGAAAGAACCAGACATACTCATCAAGCCTGGAGAAAAACCCAGAAAACGAGGGAACAAACAAAATCACCCCTGCGCAGCCTCACCAGCGGCTCTGGGTACCGCCAGCATCCCTGGGTACCACCACCAGCATCTCTGGATATCCCTGGGTATCAGCATCAACATCCTTGGGTAGTGCTGCCAGCATCCCTGGGTACCACTGCCAGCACCCTTGGGTGTTACTGCAAGCATCTCTGGGTAGTGCTGTCAGCATCCCTGGGTACCAGCACCAGCATCCCTGGGTGCTGCTGGAAGTCCCTGACTGCCACCACCAGCATCCCTGGGTACCAGCTGCCACAATCCCGGGTACCTCACCACCCCAGCTTTCCCAGGGCTGGATCCTGGTGGGAATGCTGGGGCTGGGAGCCCTGGCAGGGCAGGATGGGGCTGATGAGGCTGCAGCAGCCGGTGCTGAGCAGCTCTAATGACGGCGGGCGCTGGGGAGTCACGTGCCGCCCAGCGCCGGCTGGGGAGCCGTACGTCACCGGCCCCGGCAAAAAATCGGTGCTAAATTGAATCAATCCATCTTGGAAATGGCTCTTGTCAGCCAGTGTCAGGGAGAGCGTCTGCAGGAGAGGGATCAGGCGGGGGCAGGCCGGTGAGGGCCAGGCGGGCGGCACCGCTGCCGCGGCACTGCCCGGTGTCTGCTGACCCCCCCATATGTTGGATATGGGGGGTCCTCCTGCTGTCAGGGGGGGCAGAGCAGGATGGGATCCTCATCATCCATCCAGCAGGGAAAGCAGAGCCTGAGCAGACTGCGTGCCTCAGTTTCCCCACACTCCGTGCCCCTCCATCTGGTGAAGGAGGGCAGCTCCACATCAGGTGAAACCCCAGGAGGGCTGGAGACCTCCCCGATGCCCACGTGCACCACACCACCGTGCCCAGGGCAGAGTGTGCCAAGCTGGGAAGGACAGTTCTGCACCAGGGAGACAAAGACGCCGGCACTTGACACAAATATAGATGGATCCTCGGAGTACGGACCCTGCAGCCTGGCAAATTAAAACGTAGCACGAAAGGGGGGACGGAAACAGCCCCGGTGATTGATTTTCCATCCAGACATTCAAACCAACCGAATATGTCACCCAGACAAGCCCTCGGAAAGCGGCAGCAAGCCCAGATTTATCCTCTGCTCGGACCAGAGACCATCCATCCCTATCCAACCCTGGGAAATGGCTTCACGCCCCTGCCTCCCCATCACGGCGCCCATCCCATGGCCAGGCCAGCAGGTGGGATGGGCACCACGATGGGAAGATGGGGCACAGGAGCCGTCACCGTGCCAGGAAAGAGGATCCAGGCACAGGGACACATACCCAGGCTGCTAACGAAGGCAATTAGAGGGGAAAGCATCCCTCGCACCGCTTCTCCTAATTAAGAACCATCCAATTCTCCAACCCGCCTGTTCCCCGGCTCCGGTACAGCCTGTTATTTACCTGCAGCTAATAGGTTGGGCGCAGCTAATGATAGTCTTGTATCAAATGGCTGGATCTTGGCTTCTGACAGCTTTAAAGACCCGTCTCGGGGACACGAGGGTTTCTAATTACGGGGTTCGTCACGGGAAGGCTGGGTTCAACGCCAGTCACTCTCCCCGGGTGACATTTCTGCCCGGATTGGAAATCTAAACACAGCCCAGCCAGTTAAGGTTAAAAATACGGCGCTTGACAAGACAAGGGATCATAATTTGGGTCACCGCCGGGTTTAATTAATTGGAATGGAGCAATCAAAGCACAGCGTGCGGTAATTACAGCCCCGCTTGGGGCAGGGCTGGGGGAGGCGGGTGAAGGGATGGGGGGGATGCTCCCCAGCGTGGGGACGGGCAGGGAGGCATCGCCCTCGCCCCGGGGTGCGGGCAGGCATGGCGTGCGAGGAGCAGGCAGGGCAGGCGGCGAGACGCGAAGGAAGCGGGCTGGGAGCTCCCGAGCGATCACGCCACTCCCAGCGGATCCCAGGGATGCCAGCCGGGCAAAGCGGGCTCCATCCCCAGTGTCCCCGTCCCCACAGTGCCACGCGGATGCAGCCCGGGCTCCCAGGCACCACCGCGGCTCTGCCGAGTGATTTATTCTCACCAATTACCAGGGCACTTTTCCCTTCGCCAGGACCACGCTTAATTGATTGGAACCTATTGAAAACAAATTAACCGGCACCGGGGCGCAGGGACCTGTTTATGGCTCCTCCGTGGGGCAGCGGGGAGGACACGTGAGCGGCTCTGACACCTGGGTGATGCACGGTGGGATCAGGGGAGGAAGGTGGGACAATCCAAATGTCCCCCTAAACACCCCCAGAGCTGCTCGCTGGCTCCTCTGCCATGGTCAATGCTGGTGAGCAAGGGGAAACTGAGGCACGGAGCAGCATGGAGCTCACACCCTGGCACTTCCTTGCTGGAAAAGCTCCCTGTGGCATGGACAGGACCAAAATGTTCCTGCCCGCCGCAGCGCCCCGGAGGAGGGATGCTCACGACGGTGACCCCATTAAGCGAACCCAGCTAGCATTAATTTGACCCCATCCGCCGCGCGCTAATCAGCTGTAACCGTGGCACCCAGCTCAATCCAAATTGATTTACCGAGGCTGGAAATGGATACAAATGTGATTAAAGGCTTTTTATTTTCCATAGGTCCTCTCTAAAATGATTTAAATCAATTGCTACGTGCAGGGTCCTCTTCCTCCTCCCCGGCCGACCCCGCGGCGCCGCGCTGTCGGCCGGGGCGGGTGGGGAGTAACACCCCACTTTCCACATCTGCCCCATAACCCCCCCCAGAGGGGAGCAGCACCCCGATTTGCCCCTCTGACCCACCCACACCCCTCGCTGGACCCCTCGCATCCTCCACGGGCGGGATGCCGGCGCGCCGGGCGGCCCTGGCGAGCGATCAAAGCCCATTAGGCTGAGCGCCGATGCGCGCCCGTTGTTCGTCAATTATTCAAACAATAATTGCACCCTTATTTAAAGTCTAGTCTTGCGTGCGCAGCACTGCAGGCTGCCAAGGCCCACGTTAGATTTACACCCCCGGCGCGCTCCCGCCGCCAATTAATTAAGCAAACACATTCCTCCGCACGCTCTCAGGTGTGCAACCTGCCCGGTTCAGGTTCAGCCCCGCAGCACTGACACGTCCCCACCTGGGCGAGGGGTCACAGCCCCTGGGGGGCTCTATTAGGGCTCCCTGGTTTTAGGATTTCCCTAAGGATGGCTGCTCTCACCCTGCTCCAAAGGTGATTAAAGATTAAGCGGTCCCCTCATCTGCTGCCCCACAATTTTTTCCAAATTTGGGGGGGGGAAAGCAAGGAGGAGGGGGTTGACATTAGCAGCCTTTGTTAGGGGTGCCCCTCGTCCCCAGCAGTCCCTAACAAGGGGGGAGGCTGGGAGTGACAGTCACCAAGAGGTCAATTCATTCATCTGGCCATGTTATTACAAGTCCAAATTTATTGTCACCGGGCCACATTAGCGCTGGCACGGAGGACGCGAGGTTGCACCCCTACTGAATAAGCAGATAAATGAAAGACATCTGGAGAGCAGAATGAAGGGGCAGATTATTAATGCTGAAATTTAGAAGCCAAGGTCTAAGCCACGAATCCATCAGCGCAACCAGTTATGTCCAATAAATTAGGAGAGATAAGGATTGAAGGATGGTATATTAAAGGCAACATTCATTTCTGAACTGGCACGAGGGCTTGCAGGCATCCTGCCTCTGCAGGGTTAACCCTTGGTGGGCAGGGGTGTGGAATGTGGGATGTGACAGAGCTGGGGAGGCCGGTGGTCCCTGCACAGAGCACCCCCTGCCACCAGCTGCCTGATTTGGGGCTGTCACAGGGCTCACAAGGGGGTGTGAAGGAGGGTGCACCCCCCAGTGGGATGGGCGCTATGAAGGTGACAATGCAGAGGCTGGCAGGGGAGCACAGAGCATCCCATACCCACTGGGCAGGGAGCACTGGGGTCCCCAGCCCTTCCTGCACATCCATCCTCCTCAATTAAGGGAGGCCTGGGGGTCTGCGTGGCTCCTCACAGCACCTGTGACCTCTGTCCCTGGGCTGGGGTTCAGCTGGCCCTGACGGTTCTTTGGGGACTCATTGCCACGGGCGACAGGTAAGGACTGAGGGGACAGAGCCTGTCCAGCCACCCCAGCCCCAGGCCAGACAGCTGCCACCAGGAATTGTCCCCCTGTTCCTCCTCCTTTGGCTGCCTCTCACCCACAGCCCCCTTCCCACCCCACAGGTCCCACCGCACCAGCGCCTCCTGGTTGTTCCTGCCTCAGTTTCCCCAATGGCATCACAACGGGATGGCAGGATCCAGCTCCTGGTTGTTCCTGCCTCAGTTTCCCTAATGGCATCACAACAGGATGGCAGGATCTGGCTCCTGGTTGTTCCTGCCTCAGTTTCCCCAATGGCATCACAACGGGATGGTAGGATCTGGCTCCTGGTTGTTCCTGCCTCAGTTTCCCCAATGGCATCACAACGGGATGGCAGGATCTGGCTACCTGAGACCACTTCAGTGCCTATCCTGCTGATGTGAGGCTGCAGCCTGGCACGTCCAGGACATGTTATGCCTGGGGAAAGCACGGACACAGAGCAGGCCAGGGACTCATGACCTCCTCAGTGGCACAGCCCTGGGGACAAGTGAGCACCTCCATGCCACGATGCCAGGAAGGGGAAAAATCAGGATTTTTTGCTCCCAAGTTTGGCTGGGTGAGTGCTCACAGTGAGGCCACTCACCTGTGTCCCCCCTTGGCCCCCCACAAGTGGCATTTTGGAAGAGAGGCGTGCTAAGATGGGGAGACGATGGCGAAACAGGGGGTCCCCTGACGCTGGTCCCACACGGCCAGCAGCAAAGGGAGGTAGGGCAGGAAGGCACACAGGGCCCCCAGCACTGACCTGGCCCCCACAACACCAACTGAGCCCCCTGCCCAGTCCCAAACCCTCCCAGCACCCACACAGCTCCAGCCTCCCCAGTTTCGGCCTTCCCAGTGCTCCCGCCAGTTTCAGCGTCTCTCCCCCTCCCCACAGTGGCTCCTGAGCAAATTTCAACCAGCCTCATCTGGCATCTGAGGGATTTGGGATTTGTTTAAGCTCTTTTCACCCACCGGACTTTAATCGGCGCATTTGCCTGACCTCCAGCCCCGGCGCAACCCCGGCTGTGCCGGCGCTGCCGCCCGAGGGTCCCGGCTCGGGGCGATTCCCAGCGCCAAAGCCCGGGGCTGCCCCCAGGATAGCTGGGATTAGCTATCAAATAACTTTGCATTTAAACCCTTTTTAACAGGGCTGGAGGTCGGCAGGGTAAGGGCAGAGGTTAAGCCTGGCCGCGGCCGGGCGCTGACCCCGCGGCCGGGGACGCCGGAGAGGGGACGGGGCGGCACAGGGGGCCTGGGGCTGTGGGACCCTCACCCCGGCCATGCCACCCACCCACCTCCCCTTGCACGGTGGGCCAGGGAGGGGACGGCTTGTGGGGCCCTCGCAGTGGGATGTCCCCGCAGGAGGGGTGTCCCCACAGGAGGGGTGTCCTCACAGGAGCGGTGTCCCCACAGCCCCAGCCTCGCCACCCCCATCACTTACTGAGGCTCTGCAGCAAAGACGACCAGCTCTTCATCTCCAGCATGGCGAGGGTCCCGTGCCCCCCCTCCCCAGGCCGGTGCTCAGGCTGCTGGGGGGGCCCAGGACCGGTCCCACACCCCGGCAGAGGGAGGCACAGCCCCGGTGCTGAGCCACCAGTGGGTGACAGCGACCATTTTACTGCCTTTTAACTCTGCCTGCGTGGCTCCGGCGCGCTCATCCTCCCCCTCCCCGCCGCCCAGGCTGGTCCTGAGTTGGGGAGCTTTGCTTTTCCCTCCCTTCCCTCCTCCTCCCTCCTTGCACTTGATAGCAGCCTTGTCAAGCCCGCCGAGCTGTGCTGACCCCTGCCCTGGCGCTGCTAATTAAGGCGGCACAGTGACAGCCCCAGTGCCTCGCCAGAGCGCCGCGGCACGGCTGCTCCTAATTGGAGATGCTTTTGAGTTCTCAAAAACCACCCTGTTGGGGCTGGAGGATCCCAGGGGGGTCCTGCACCCATGCCGGGGGGTGGTGCTGCAGGGGGATGCATCCTGGATATTGAGATCCCAGAAATTATTGAGAAGCGGATGCAAAACTGGATAAAAAGACCCTGGAAGTCAGGAGGGAAGTGGGACTGGGATGGATGAAGGCGAGCAATTCCCTCGGGAACATCCCCTGCCTGAGAGGCACCTCGTGCTGGGGCCTCCCGAGGTATTTTTGGATGGTGAGGAGTGAGGGCAGCGGGCATGGCAGGGAGCCAGGACATGGGGCTGTATCTCCCTGCAGCAGAGCAGGGGCTGGCAGGGGTATCAGCCGGGACACCTGGCTCCTGTCCCTGTCCCTACCCTTCCTGCTGAGACCCTGAACACCCTGTGGAGCCCCAGCACGGCTGGGGGAGCTCCAAGGGGCACGCCAGCACCCACCCAGCCCGGGGCCGTGTCCCCTGGGCCGTGCCAGCAGCCTGATGGATCCATTGTGTCGTGACAGACGAGCTGCTTTATCATCGCAGCGAGGCAGCCAGCGCCAGCCGTCAGGCTGACCCCGCCGGCGGGCTGAGGAGAAACAGAAGAGGGCTTGTATCATCCGGGGGTCAGAGGGCACGGAGGCAGCCGGCCCCCCTGCGATCCCAAATTCCTGGCATGCACGCCCGGGCAGGCAGCTGCGTGCGGCCCCTGAGCTGCAGGTGGGGGCTGGCAGGGTGTGGGGACAGACACCCCCCTCCCCAGCACCCCCAGTCCCTGTGCTGCCAGCCCAGCCTGCCCTTGTAACGTGGGGGCTGTGCCCTGAAACAGTGTCCCCAAGCTGTAGCATCCCTGAACTGCGGTCTCCAGTCTGTCCTGTCCCAGCCCTGAAACAGTGTCCCCAAGCTGTGGTGTCCTGTAGCATCCCTGAACTGGGGTCTCCAGTCTGTCCTGTCCCAGCCCTGAAATGGTGTCCCCAGCTGTCTCCCATCCTACTGCAGAAGCTGCCACCACAAAGGGACACAGACAGACCCCACAACCACCCCAGTGTCTCCCAGGCCAAACGAGCAACCAGGGGGTCACCAGTTTTCCCCTGCCACCCCAAAATTCAGTGTCACCTCCATGTCAGGGCTCTAGTGGGACGGGCAGGGTGGGATGGCAACTGCAGCCATGACTCACATGGAATTAATTGGAAATCACGTCCCCAAGGCCAGAGCAATGTCCCAGCACAGTGAGATGGGGTTGTTTGGTAGGACCCCACTCCCTTCTCCCAGCAGCAGGAGTTTTGGGCAAGGACTAAGCAATGCTGCCTTCCCCCCCCAAAACTGTCCCCAAGACTCACATCCCTCCGGGATCAATCCCACTGGGCTGACACCCCTGGCATTGGGCACAGCCAAGCTGTGGGGGCATGATGGTGCCAATCACCTGGGTCAGAGCCTGTCTTTGCCCCTTCACCCTGGCACTGGGGGTCTGTGTGGGCCAGCGGGGAGTAAATCCCCCCTGGAACCTCTCTGAGCTCCCCATCCCTTCCTCCCCTCCCTTCCAGCAGCCTTTGTGCCGCCGCCGAGCCGGCACCTCGGGGGTGGATGCATTAAGGCAGCACAAAGCAGAGCCGAGAGGCATTTCGGGTGCAATTTTCCCTGCTCCATTATTGACAAACAAGCTGCTTTGTGCAGGTGATGCCGAGGCCAGCGCAGCAGCTGGGACACTGTGCCACGCCGTGCCACGCCGTGCCACGCCGTGCCAGCTGGACAGCCCCACTCCTGCCCCACAGCCAGCCATGCTGCCCTCCCATCCAGATCCATGTCACTCCTGAAAATGAAGGGGGGAAGGAAGAGGCAGGGGGAGCGCTCTGGGATGAGCAGTGGTGCCCAGGCAGGCACTGGCAGCCCCTTTCCCCCGGCCGGGGCGGCTGGGCACAGCGTGCGGAGAGTCTGTCGTTAGCGCCGTGCCAAACCCAAAGTGGCTGCTTCGGAACGGCAATCCAATAAAAGTGCTACTTGTCTATTTATCATCCTCAGGGCTTTTTATCACAGTGCAGATGGCTGCTACCTTCGCAAGGCACAGCAGTGTGCTGGCACGCGCCCGCCGCACAGAAGCTCGGGCGCCGCGGAGTCTGTGCGTACACCTGCGAGGAGCCGGCGGCCGCCTGCTCCAGAGAAGCCGGCCGGGCGCCGGGCAGCGCCGCCTGCCAGCGCCACAGCACCCCAGGACACGCCAGCTCCCCGCCTGGGTGGTGTTTGCACCGGGCACTGGCACCAGGGATGGGCATTGGGCATCGGAACGGGGTATACGTGCCACGGGGATGTCCAGAGGGTGTTCGCAGTGATCATTTGCACAAGGTGTTTGCATGGCGCGTTTGCATCAGGGTTGGGCACTGGGCATTGGCGCTGGGCATTCCTCATCCCTGGAAGTGTTCAAGACCAGGTTGAACAGGGCTTGGAGCCATATGGTCCAGTGTAAGGCATCCCTGCCCACTGCAGGGGATTCGGACAGAGAGATCTTTAAGGTCTCTTTCAACTCAAACCATTCCACAATTCCATGATTTGCACCAGGGATGTTCATGAGGTGCTGGCACAGGGCTGTTGCAGTGGGCACGCTCCCTGGGCACTGGCAGGGGGTGTTTGTTTGCACTGGGCACCTGCAGCGGGCATTTGCACTGGGGGTTATTAGCGGGCGTTCCACTGGGCACCCGCAGCCTGTCATTACCTGGCTGGGCGGGCTGTGGGCAGAGGCAGCAGCGGGCACAGGGCGGTGGGTGGGAGCCGCTGGAGCAGGTGATTAAAGCTGTATTAAGTGTCTGTCTGCACGCGGGAGAAAACACACCTAATTATCCACCGGGAGGGAGGAGCGGCCCCGATCGCAATCACGTAATGAAGTGGAACGCAGGGCCAGGCCTGGCGCGGGCGGTAATTAAAAGGCAGCAAAGCCAGAACTGCAACGGTGGCAGGCAGCGGGCAGGGTCCCAAACCCAGAGCCTCTGACTTCCGTGGGAATCCCTCCTCAGGGAGCCCACTCACATCCTCACCCCGGCACATTCCCCCATGCACCGTGGCCTCGAGCCCCACCGGCTGGCACCAAATCCCCCCTGCGTGGCCCAGCACGGCGCACTCCAGTAACGCCACCCGGGTGCCAGGACGCAGTGCCAGCGCCCCTGCCCTGCCCGCGGGCGCCGGGCAGGCACCGCCGTGGCACCGTTGCACGGGCGTCGAGCGCGGCCCGCTGCGCGGAGGCGATGCCGGGACACGGAGGGACGGCGCCGCTGGAGCAGGCGGCGGCGAGGCGGCAGGGGCGGCCGGGCCCCACCTCTTGCAGCGGAGCCAAAGCCGCCAACCCACGCCACCGCTCCCCGAGCGGGTCCGGCGGGTCAGGAGCGCCCCGGGGAGACGCCGTGTCGCCCTGCCTGTGCCCGGCGTCCGCAGCACCGCTGCAGGGACCCCACGCCCGCGCCTCCCCCCTGGTCCGGCTGCCCCAGCCGGTTGGGAAGCGGCCGGGCTTGCCCGGGAACGCCGCTTGCATCAGCCCCGGCCTGGCTGGCACCGCTGGCAGGCGGGGACGTGCAGTGCCGGCAGGCAGCACGCTGGGGTCAGGCCCTGGAGAGGTGCAGCGGGGTTAGGGCGTCCCTGGCAACACCGCAGGGATGCCCACATCCCTTGGGGTGGTGGCACAGGGGACACTCAGAGGGGCAGTGACCACCCCTACCATCTCCCTGTCATTCCAACTGTGGCACACCGCGGTGCAGGACTCACAGCCCCATCCACGGCACGGTGACAATCTCCACCGCAACGCGTGGCACGGTGGCAGGCAGTGAGGACACAGGAAGACGTCCCCTCCTTCTCCTCACCCTGTCTTTTTCTCCTTCTAATGTTTTTTTTCCTCCAAGCTCTCCAGAACAAAGTACACACTCTACCTCTTCAAACCCACCACCATCTGTCCGTCCGTCTGAGCGCCGCAGCCCCGCCGCTCCGAGCGGCCGCCTCCGAGCAGATGGTGACAGGGGAAGGACAAGCCGCTGCCACACAGGGCCTCGACGGCGGCGGGTCACAGCGGCTCCATCGGCCCTGACCTCCTCATCCTCCCCGGCACGGTAATTACCCAGCAAACAGCCTGCGCCGGGTCATTGTGCCGGACACCAACAAAGGGCGGCCGACGGCGGGACCTCCCGACCCCTGCCAGCCCCCGGCGACCCCGCCACCCCTGCCCTCCGCCAAAAGAGCAATAAATCAAAGAGATGGGACGGGGACAGGCTGGCAGGCAGGGAAGGGGATGGGGGCTCACTCCCTACCAGCCCCTGGGTGATGAGCCCTGGATTAGTGAGGCCATGCAAAGCATGGGAGCCACCCCCCTCTCCGGCAGAGGGGACAAGTTCCTGCCGCCTTTGGGGACACACACAAGCTGTGCGTGCTCCCAGGCTGAGCACAGAGGAGTGAGGGATGCTTCCTCCCCCTCCACCCTCCGGTCACAGCCAGTTAATGGGGAATTTCATGGGTGCGGCACAGCGGAGCGCGGCCGGGAACATGCCGGAGCCATCTGCTCGCAGGACCTGGGGCTGTCGAGCCGCCCTGACCTCGGCAAGGCAAACAATTTGCAGGAGCAGATGTCGCACCCTCCCTTCCCCCTGGGGCTGAGGGTGTGTCACCCCCCGGGCTCGGCACCCCCACAAACCCCCGGCAGCTCGGGGTGGTCCCTTGCACCGAGCTGGGGGCACAACCAGAGGGCAAAGGCACATTGCAGAGACCTGGGAATCTCACTGCACGAGTGACACCCCCCAAAATATGGGAATCTGGGCATGGCACAGCGGCACAGAGGATGATCCCTGCTCCCTCCTGGCACCCCCAGGAACCACAGGGGGTTCCTCACAGGCTGCCATCCCCAAGTGCCCGCTGGCACGGATTCAGAGAGCCGGCCGTGCCCAGAGAGCTCACACCCTGCAACCCTCCTGCCACGGCAGCGACGTGCCAGGCACAAAGGTGCCTGGCTCTGTCAGCACCCGCAGGTGGCACGGCATGGCACGGGGCTAAAGGTGCAGGCGCGGCTGCTCCGGCGGCAGATCCCAGCCGGATCCAGGCTGGTTTCCCGCAGGTCCCCGGGAGTGGCTAGCACCGGTGTCTTTCGGACTGATTAAAATTCATTCTGCATGATTTAGGACCTAATCTCGGTGAAACTCCACAGCGCTTTATTAATAGCGCATTAGTGGATAATTCATGCGTTCGGATGAAAAATCAGCCCGTGTTATTCTCCGGGAGGGGGGGACACGCTGGGGGGGGACACGGGCGCGGGGAGGGGGGCACCCCGCTCGCCCAGGCTCCCGCACCTCCCCGCCGCCGCCGCATCCCGGCGAGGCAGCAGCCCTTCTGACAACTGCCACCACTCATTAATCTTGACGAGTTTTCTGCTGAATATTCTTCCACAGGCTTTCAAACCGTTCACTAATTGCAATTAATCACTTACCGAAACAGATGTCAGGAACAATGGAATTGGGAAGTCTGGAGGCTTGATAAAGCTGTCAGAGGAGCGCGCTCGTGTGGCAGCGGGTGCCAAAAGGCGCTGGCAACACCTTCCCCTAGCCATGTGCTGGGGGGACCCGGTGACCCCGTCCTGCCCGCGCGGCATCTGTCCACCCTGGAGAGGGAAAACGCACGGAGAGGGGGCACAGGGGGGCTCTGTGTCCCCACCAGCGCATGGGATGGGGATGCGAGAACTGGTTTTTGGCGGTGGGAGTGGCACACCTGCAGGGAATACCACGGATGCCCTCAGCACGGCTTCACCCTGACACCGGGGCGGCCGGGGCTCTGCTCTCCATCAGGAAAGCCGCACGGAGCCCCAGCGGGGCGTCACGTCCGCTGTGCCTCGCGCAGGCGACGGCACGTTCCCCGTCCCTGCCAGACACCGCTTTAGCACCAGCAGGGATCCAACAGCCTTCCCCGGCAGGCGCGCCACGCTGTTTACCCATCACACATGAAAGGTGCCGAGCTGACAGCTCCAGGGATGGGAGAGAGCTCCCGGAGACACTGACGGGGCCAAGGTGCCCGTGCGCCTTCACCTTCTGCCCTTAGGGACCCCCAGGGCTACCCCACAGGTGACCCCAGCAAGGGGCAGCCCCGGGGCTTCTGCTCCCCTGCAGCTTTACCAGCTGCAGCTCTGCACACCCCCACACCTCAGCTGCTCCCCCAGCTTGAAGACATCCTTTGGGAACAAGGTGGGGACAGGCTGGGAGAGCGAGCGCTTTCCCAGTCCCCCACGTGGCAGACGATACTGCACAGCCTGAGGCCACCGAGCCCAATTAGCCCCGAGTCCCCCAGCCACTGTGGGGACACTGCTGTGGGGACACCCACACCTCCCCAGCAGGCAGAGCCCAGGGGACTGGAGCATCCTTCCAGGGCTGGCGCAGCGCGAGCCCAGCCCGGGGCTCGCGACCGGCGCGGCCTCGACACATGTTACAATAAATATTCCGCACAGACACCGTTCCATATGTATGATCCGGTGGGGTGATGATTTTTCTACTGATCACTGGAAGTGACAGCTGTGCGGAGAGCAGGAGAAACAAAGGCACCGACTGCTCTCCCCGTTACACTCTGCTAGCGACATGATGGTGTGACATGGAGAGGCAGCATCTGGTGGCACCAGGACTGGCAACCGGGACGGGACGCCTGTTAGCGCCCGCCACAAAGGGGTGGCCACAGGGATGGGGTGGAAATAAGGATGGGGTGGCCATGGGGATGGGGTGGTGAAGGAAATAGGGTGGACATAAAGATGGAGTGTCAATGGGGACAAGGTGACAATAAGGATAGGGTGGCAGTGATCATGGGAATGAGGTGACCGTAGGACAAAGGTGGAAATAAGGATGAAGTGGAAGTGGGGAAGGGATGGCCATGGATATGGAGTGGAAATATGGATGAGGTGGCCATAGGGATGGAGTGGTGAAGGAAATAGGGTGGACATAAAGATGGAGTGTCAATGGGACAGGGTGGCAATAAGGTAGGGGGGGCAATGATCATGGGAACGAGGTGACTGTAGGACAAGGGTGGAAATAAGGACGGAGTGGCAATGGTGGCCATGGAGATGGAGTGGAAATATGGATGGCGTGGCAATGGGGACAGGAATGGACACAGGATAGCAATGGGTGCTGGGTAGCAATGCAGATGGGGTATGCATGGGACAGCAATGAGTACGAGGTGAAAAGAAGGATGGGGTGGCAACATTGTGACAATGGGAATGGGGTAGCAGAGGGTGACAGTGGCGATGGGGTGGCCATGGCAATAGGATGGAAATAAGGATGGAGTGGCAATGGCAATAGGGTGGCCATGGGGACAGGGTGGCGACAGGAATGGGGTGGATATATGGAAAGGCATCAGTGTGGATGGGATGTCAATGGGAATAGGGCAAAAATAAGGATGGGGTGGCCATGGGGGTGGCTCCCATCCGCCCCCTCATGCCCCACACTAGCAGCCAGCCCCTCCATCCTGCCCCCCTGCCACTGCAGTGCCCGGCCCAGGCAGGATCAATATTTGCATTTGATTTGCAAGCGTTTCCTCCCCCCAGATAACGGCAGGGCTGCCACAGGTACGGCAGGGAGAACGCTGGGCTGGGTTAATTATTAGTGAACATGCAAATTCCCCCTCCACAAGATAACAATAAACACCGTGATTTCAGTGAGATAAACAGGGCTTTAAATTTCCAGCAGCCTTTACTGGTGTAAAAATAAGCGTCCCTTATTTATTTAGCTCCTTTGAGAAACCACATCAGTCCCCAAACACAGTCTTTTACTGTCAAGCTACAGTAGAAGCCTTTATAGGCGGCGAAGATCCTGACAGCTACCCCTAGCACAACCATCTTTTATTCATGCTCATAATATAAACTGTATTGCCTCAGAAACAAAAGGATTTAACTCGCTGCTGGCCGGGTGGCAGCGGCCGAGCCGAGGTCCCTGCTGGGGGCACGTGGTTGGGATGGCTTTGCTCTGACAGCCCACATCTCTTCATCCCTCAGGATGCCTCCTCCTAGGGGCAGCGCTGAGACAGACCCCTGCTCTGATGCATCAGCATATCCACGGATAAAATAAGCCAAAATAACAATCTTCCCCCAACCTGGAGCCATTAGGCAAAGCCTCCGTGCTCTGCGGTTCCGAATCCCACCCTGCCTGCACACACGCAGGAAGAGCAGCGGTTACAAGAGTGGTTCGTATTTAATAATGCAATTTATATTCCACTCTCAACATAAACTATTGTAAAGGCACACTAATGTAAAAATACATCTGGCTTGTCAATAGTTTATCTTCTGGATCTGCATCTAAATCCCTGGGCATTCTTGACTTATGGCTGCACCAGTGTCTAATGAATAAAAAGGTGCAAATTATAGGCCTTGCTTTAATGCTCATCATAAAATTAGATGATAGTTGCAAAAGCTGCATTCTCCTGCCCACAGTGCAGCAATGGTAAGCTATAAATAAAGTGTATTTAATGTATCCCAGTGCTGCGCAGAGCCAGGAAACAGTATGTTACTGCACAGCCTTCAATGGATCCGCCACCAGTTCAATGAAGTGATAACTGATCCATCATGTGAATTTATGTTAACTGTCTGCTCGCAAAGTCACGGCCCCAGCACTGTAAATAGCCCACAATCCTTCCAGCCCGGCCTGCCTGCCAATAAACCTGTCACCGGCAGCCTGGGAGCAGCCACCTTAGGACACCGCAGACAAACCATTACAGCTTGGGTTTCCTCCCGCTTTTTCCATTGCTGCCGTGCCTTGGTTTACCCACAGCCCAGCACCCCCCTCCTCGGGGCTTCCCAGCCCCGTGAGATGCTTTTCCACCTCCCTGGAGCTGTCACATCAGGGATGCAGGAAGCCCAGATGGGATCTGGGGGGCTGGCGGGGGTGTGGGTGGGACGGCTCCCGTGCTGGCGACAGGCAAATGATGGGAAGGGGGGGACAGGCTGGAAGTGGAGCCCCTGCAGTTCCTGCTACAGGGTGGGATGCTGAGCCAGGAGGGATGGTGGGAACAATTCACTGGATGGGGACAGAAATGTAACTGCATCATGACTGGAAAGCATCCTCCTCTGGCAGAGATGTGTGTCCCAGGGCTGGCACCTGGGAAGGAGACATCCATGGGAGGAAGTTCCTGGGAAAATGTGGTCACCAAGAAGGAGATGTTCCTAAAAATGTGGTCCCCAGGGAGGAGACATTCTCAAGAAGATGTTCCCAAGAAGCAGATGTCTTTGGGAAGGAGGTGTCCTTGGGAAAATGTCATCCCCTGGAAGGAAACATCCACAGCAAGGATGCCCCTGGTAAGGTATCCCAGGGAAGATGATGCCCTGGGGAAGGACACATCCCCAGGCAGAGCATGACCCTGAGAAATGTGGTCCCTGGAAAGGAGGTGACCCCAGGAAGCCGATGTCTTTGGAAAGGAGATGTGTTCAGGAAGGAGATGTGCTCAGGAAGAAGATATCCCTGGAAGGAGATGTCCCTACCAAGGGGACATATCTGAGAAGGTGTGATCCACAGGGAGTTGTCCCTGGGAAGATGTCTCTGGAAGGAGACATCATCCTCTGGAAGGAGACATCCCCCGCAAGGATGTCCCCGGGAAGGTGTTATCCACAGGGAGGCGTCTCTGGAAAGGTGTCAGGAAGATGATGCCCCTGGGAAGATGTGATACTCAGAAGGGAGATGTGTCTGAGAAGATGTCTCCAGGAAGACACAGTCCTGAGGAAGGTGCTCCCAGGAAGCAGACATATTTGGGAAGGAGACATCCCTGTGAAGATGTCTTTCCCTGGAAGGTGACCTCCCTGGCATGGATGTATTGGGGCAGGCGTCACCTGCAGGGATGTGTCACTGGGAAGAAGATGTCCTTAGGAAGGAGATATCCCCCTTCAAACAGCCCAAACCCATGGAGCCCCAGCAGTGAGAGACACAGTGATCCTTGGGGAGCACGGTGGCACCCGGAAGGACATGGGGACACCATGCCCACAGGAAGCAGCATTTGCCACCACCCATCCCTCATTAACGCGGTGCTGAGCAGCCCCTAATAATAGCAACAGTAAATTCTCCTACCCAATTCGGGTCCATTTCTATAAATAATGTAGAATCTTTTTATTTACTGACAGGTTGTAAAAGTATCAGTGAGAATAATGTGAAATCAGGCGCTGCTGAATAATTCATGGCAGCAGCTCCGCTCTCCCCGTCCCCGCGCTCCCCTGGCCCCGGCGTTTACACGACAGCACCTTGTGCCTGGGTTTATCTCATAAAAACCAGGACTAACGACCTGGCACTAATTCTTTATCAACAGGGACTTCTACAGCGAGGGGAGGAGGAAGGAAATAGAAAGAAATAAAAATAACCCTGGGTGCACTCTATAAAAAATGCATGGGCCCATGTCCTCACCTCTGCACAGAGCTGGCCATCCCCAGCTCCTCCCATCTGCAATTCCTCACAGACCCCACAGCCTCTCCAAAAATGAGTATTAATTAGCAGCACCCACAGCCCCCCACTGGCATCATCCTGGGGTAGCAAGTGCAGGAAGAGTGGCACAACCCTGCTGGGACATGGGGACAACGGCAGGACCCATGGGGATGATGACGGGACCCGTGGGAATGATGGTAGGACCCCTGGGGACACCAGTAAGACCCATGGGGATGGTGGCAGGAGGCATGGGAACACCAGCAAAGCCCACAGGGATGATGGCAGGACTCAGGGGGATGGCGACAGACCCATGGGGATGGTGACAGGACCCATGGGAACACTGGCAGAGCCCACAGGGATAATGGCAGAATCCATGGGGACAATGGCAGGATGCTCCCTGTCCCCTGCCAGCCTGGGGCAGCAAACCCCTGCTGGGGGCAGATGGGTTAAATTTGGGCAGAAAAAGCTGATCAGTGGGGCAGCTAATCCCTGTAACAACCTGATCCGGTGTCCCTCATCCCTCCTGCCACCTCTGAGGGCGATGGGGACAGTGGGGACCCCCCTGCAGCTGCCCCCATCCCCTCCCCAGAACAATACCTACCCGCCGCTGTTTTGATGTGCGGCACAAAGCCGGGAGAGCTTTCCATGTAACATGATAAAAGCAAGTCCCCAGCCAGCACAATTATTTGATAATTCTCCCTTAACACCCATCAAATTAAAGCAATGTCCAAGGGCTGCCTGAAGTGGCACTGATAGGTATTAAACTTTAATGAGATTTAATGGCACTGCCCTACTTTTTAAGCGCTCGGGCCTACATTTATGAACATTTAATTTCCCGGGCCCTGACCTCTTTTTTTTTTTTTCCCCCCCTTTTCCCCACGGCCCCCCCTGCCTGCCTGGGAGCACAGCTGGATTCTGTTAGCTCTGGCAGCCGCCCCGACCCGGGATGCTCGGCCAGCCCTGAGCCCTTGGAAATCTCCAGGCGTTGCAGGGTGAGATCTTGACTCCTGCAGGGAGCTGAGCAGGGAGGGGAGCCCAGGGAAAAGCTGGGGGGAAGGAGGGTGCAAATGTGATTTGCCAGCAGCCAAATTCATGAAATGACTTAATTAAATTGCTCTTGGGATGAAATGACACTCTGGGTCCTAGTGGTTGGAGGGGCCTCATCCTGCTGCAATGGTTTTGTTTAGGCACCCCTGAAAAATAAGTGTGCCCCCACTGCAAACACTGTGCCAGGGCAAATCTGGGGGGTGAGAGCCCTGAGTGCCCCCAGGGACAGAGCACAGCCCACTGATCCAGTTTATTGCTGCCCTCTAGTGAGTATGGGACAGCCCAGGCCTGCTGTCACTTGTCCCCCTGGCCACTTGGCCACCTAGCATGCTGCATCTCAAGTGGGGACAGCTGATGAGATGCTCAGAGCCCTGACAGACAGGCTACCAGGGGGATACCAGGGTACCAGGGAGCATCACCTCAGCACCCCAAAATCCCACTAATGCAGCTGCAAGACGGGCACAGACTGGCACCAGCGACACCAGGCATTACCTCCTGCCCCACACCATGGCTGGGACAGGTTTGATGGGGCTTGGAGCAAGCTGGACTAGTGGAAGGTCTCCCCCATGGCAGGGGGTTGGAATGAGAGGAGCTTTAAGGTCACTTCCAACTCAAACTATCCTGTGATTCTATGGTCCTGGTGGGATACAGGATGCAGCATTTCCCTACATGGGGAATACCAACCATGAAAAGGGGCTGCTGGCATGGGTGACCACTGAGGGCATAATGGTCAGAGAAACTGAGGCACACAGCAAGGCAGCCAGGCTTCTGAGCTGGAAATGTCCCTTTCCTGCCTTCCCAGCACCCACCTCAACTGCAGGGAGTCCAGCAGCAGGAATGCAAAGGCAGGGCAATAAAAGGGAGCGTTATCAAGCGCCAGCAGAGCTGACAGCTCAGGGAGGAGAGCAGGGAGGGAGGGAAAGGAACAGAAAGGAAAAAAATAAAAAAAACCCCACCCTTAACCCCGAGATCACTTATCATTCAGGCTGCATCACGCATCTAGAAAGTGCAGACACAAAAATGTAATGTCATAACATTCGCAGTTCAATAACCTTTGCTTCACGAGACGGCTTGAACTGTCAGAGGAGCTGGAAGGTAAATATTTCAGCGCCCAGGCACTGAATGCAAAGGCGTGGGGAGGGGGTCGGCCTCGGCTTCCCCAGCTCGCCTCGACACGTTCAAATATCCCCCGCCATAAATCCCGGCCGGCGCTGGGGAAAGGCCGTGGCGCGGATAAAATACGAGCAGATATAAAGCCAGACACCTTTATTGTTCGGCAAAGTCTTCCAACAAGTTATGAACCCGCAGCTTGACCCTAACCCATCATCTTGTTATACAGCGGAAACAAAGGCAGCGCCGGGAGCCGGGGCTGGAGCGGGTCAGGATGCGGGTGGGAAGGAGGAAAACCCAGCCTGCCTCCTCCACGGGGGATGGTTGGGTGTAATTCATCCCTAAACCCCACATCTACCACGCTCCAGGCTGCCTGTGGGGAGCAGACCCCGTGTTAGCCCCTTGCAAGGAGCCTCCCTGCCAGGTTCAAGGGTACAGAGCTCCCTTGGCCGGGGTTAACAGGAGCAGGACCCAGCAAACACGGGTTAACCAGGACTGCCATGCGGGCAGGAGGAAGGAGATTGCACAGCCAAGAACCAACGGCTGTGGGGGTTGGCAAACCAGCGAGGGATCCAAAGGGGAGCAGAGAGATTTCCCAATGGGGGAAAAATCCCCTAACAGCACTGGCAAGGTGCTGGCACCGGGGCCGTGCGCGCAAAGGGACAGCATGGCACAGTGGGCAGTGGCCTGGCGTCCCAGCCAGCTGCATGGCATAGTGGGCAACAGCAGCGCCAAGCAGCTCGCACATCACATCCCCTGCATGGCACGGTGGGCAACAGCAGCGCTAAGCAGCTCGCACATCGCATCCCCTGCATGGCACGGTGGGCAACAGCAGTGCCAAGCAGCTCGCACATCACATCCCCCGCATGGCACACGGACCTCCCCGCTCCAACTGCGCGGCACAGCTGGGGACAACCAGAGCCACCTGCCTGCAGCTGGGCTGGCTCTGCCACGGCGCGCCCCCAGCGCTGGGGAGCAGCAGGAGATCAGGACGCCAAGCAGGGAGGGCATCAAAGGGGGCACGGCCGCGGTGAGGAACAGTTAAACGGCCCCCGCCCGCACGGGGCGTGCGGCAACAGGCACCATCACACCCTGCCCAAACACCTGCTACCGCCGCGCTGGCACGGGGCGAGCGCCCGGGGCGGGCACGGAGCGGCGGCAGCGGGGAGCACGCCAGGGCCCGCAGCGAGGAGCGGCATGTCTGCGCTTGGCAGCACAACAGAGAGCAGGTGACAAGCGCGCCGGCGGTCGCTTTATTACAGGAAGCGAGCACGCAAGCATCTGACGCCGCGCTGCCCGGAGAGAAAATAAAACACCCCCCCTCTCCCCTGCTATTAACAATCCCTCTGCGGGCGAGGGAGAAGGGCCCCCCGGATGCGGGGGGTGGGTGCCCTGCTGCAAAATGATGGCTCGGTGGCATCACGGCTCGGCCTCCCCCCTCCTGCATCGCTCCCAAGGCCAAGTAAATCCCAAGGGGGTAAAATTATGTGTGTGTGTGTGCACAAACATTTTTCCTCGGCAAACACTCCCCGAGACAACAAAATCAGCCGCCCCTGCACCCGTTCCCGCGCCGCCCCGCTCCTCTGACCCAGCAATTAGAGGCAGGCATTAATATTTAAATATTGCCAGCTCGGGAGAAAGGAAATCAAATAAAACACGCCAGCGTGCCGGCAGCACAACCAGCTCCTGCTCCATCGCCTCAAAGAGGGTGCACGGCGGCAGGGGGGGTGCTGTGCCACGCTGCTGGGGACACCAGGGCATGGATGTCCCAAGGGGAACCCCCGTTCTGGGCCAAATCAGTGTGAGCAAGGAGGCAGCGAGCAAATGGTGGGCAAGCAGCAGCGATGTTGTTGCCTGCTCAGCTGGGGGGTTTCAAAGGAACCCCAAAACCCCACACGGACCATGTTTTGGGGTTCCCACTCCCTCCCAGCCCCAAAGCAGCCTCCTGCAGGGTGCTGGGGACACACACATCCAGGCTGTACCCCCCCCCCCCCCCCCGGGAGTCACCCCCCGGGCCCGCGGGCGCTCGGAGGCGGCGCTGGCCCAGCAAAGAGGATTTACTGCTCAACGCAAGGGGCTTTAGAGGCAATAACTTTCCCTCCTCTTGACTTAAATGGATTTGAAACTTCAAAAAGGATCGAGGGGGCAGGCTGCCAAGCGGCCGCCCCCAAGGGCTGACCCCGCAGGGGCTGGGGGGGCCGCGGGGGGGCTGCCAGCCCAGCCAGGGCCAACGGCCGCGCCAGATAAGGGGTGGGGGGGCCCAGAAGGGCCCGAGATAAGGCGGCCGCCGTTAGGGGCGCGGGAGCTCTGAGGCGCTTCCTCCCGCCCCGCGGTGCAACCGCCCGCGGGCAGTGGGGTGCCGGGCCGGGGGGACATGGGGGGGACATGGGGGGGACATGGGGCAGCCGGGGCATGAAGCACGAGGCATGGCAAGGGCCAGCTCAAGGGCAATCCCCCTGGCAGCCTGCCCGGGCAGCCGCCGCAGGCCAAGCGCTGTCCCGGCTGCTCCTTCTCGGGGCTTGGCGGGGCTGTCCCACAGCCCCTCAGGGGCACCCAGCGCCCCACAGGTGGGTGAGGCACCCCAGCATTGCCAGCACACGGCGGTCTGGGCTGGGTGTCCCCACCAGGCTGTGATGGCAGAGGCCATCTGCTGCTGCCCACGGTAAGGCCAGGCCTTACACCCGGAGCTGGCGGCAGTGCCAGGGCTCCGGGACAGAGGTGTGACCCATGGCACCGTGCCGTGATGAGGGGGAGAGCACCACCACCGCCTCCCACACGGCTGGCACAGGCACAAATCCCCCCAGGAACAGCCCCTCCAGGCCTCAGCCTCCCACGGGCCAGACAGCAGGCTGAGGGAGAGAGCTGGGAACAAACAGAGGAGCAGCGATTGAAACTAACACCCCCTCCTCAAGCTGCCCCCCAGCCTGTACCCCTGTCCCAGCCGCTGGCGTGCCAGCAAGGAATAAACTGTCCTGAGTCCTCCGGCACCCCCCCCCCCGCACCCCCGGGCAGCCTGGCCCCCCGCCAAAGCCACCATCTCCCTGCTGCAGCTCCCTGCCCTGCAGCCAGCACCGGCCAGAACAGGCCCTGTGTGTGCACACCGAGCTCAGCCCCGCGGGACGTGCAGGCACACGCACCCCGCGTGCCCCCAGCCGGGGGTCAGCAGGCAGAGATTCCCACCCCGGGCTTGTGCAACGCTCACACACGCACACGCAGGGACACACGTGTGCTCACAGCGTGCTCACAGCCAGCCCCCCCTGCACGCCGGCCCCCCAGGCACGGCTGGCCAGCGCTGGGGCACTCCCCGGCAGGTTACACAAACAGGGCGCACACGCAGCCGGGCGCACGCTCGCCTCGCTCACACCCACAAACCACACGGGCTCACCCCGGTGCTGCCGGCGCACGCGCGCCCTTGCAGGAAGAGGCGCTGGCTTCCCGCTGCCTTTTCCCTCCATTAACTCCCTCCCTGGATCTGGATCCTGCTCGTGGCCCGGCGGGCACCCACAGCTCTGTGCCCCCCAGCCACGGCAGGAGGGTGAGGATGAGGATGAAGAGAGCGGGGCACTCACCCCTGCTGCTCCGAGCGCTGGCAGTGGGCGCTTGCCCGGGGCTTGGGGACAGATGCTGCCAATGGGGCACTCGACTGACAGATGCCACCCAGCCATTGGGGACTGGCACCCATGTCACCATGCAAAGCAGACACAGGGCACGGTGAGCTGCCAGCCCCAGGGCGAAGGGCACGGCAGGCAGCACAGGCAGGGCTGGAAGAGCCAGGACGGAGCAGGGCAATAAAGGCGGAGGCAGGCGAGACGCCGGGGCCGCGGCATCACCCCGGCACAGGGTGCGGTGCCCGGGCTCCCCACGTCCGCCTCAGTCAGCAACACGGTCCCTCCCCAGCTCCAGAGGTCCTGGGAGTCCAGAAATAATGGTGGGTAAACTGAGGCACGGCCCCACGCTGCACTCTGTGTGCCCGCATGGAGAGATGGGCAGGCAGCAAGGAAAGGAGAAGGGTCAAGGTCAGGGCCACCCTGTGCCCTGCCAGCCGTGGGAAATGACCCCAAGGGTCTCTCTGGAATGTGGGTCATGGGGACTGAGCAACTCAGTTGGCCCCAGACCCTGAGGCCACAGAACCCAGAGGGTCTCATCTCCCCACAACATTCCCCAGCTGGATCCCCAACTCCAAAGCAACCTCCATTTTCCACACCATGGGGTCCCCCAAGGCCAGGGTGACCTCTGCCCACAACATCACAGGGGACCTGAAGCTCGGGGTGACCTCTGTCCCCCCGGGGTACCCCTCCACCAGGGCAGCCTCCACTCCTCACTCAGTAAGCACCTCCAAGCCAAAGGCAACTTCCATCCTCCAGGCCACAGGGTCCCCCTGCCTCAGGGTGACCTCCATCCCCCAACAACAGTGACCCCTGAAGCTCAGGGCGACCACCACCCTCTGTGTCATGGGATGCCCCAACTCTGGGGTGACATCAGTCTGCACACAGTGGGGTCCCCAAACTCCAATGTGACCTCCATCCCCACATCACAGGACCCCCAAGCCCAGGGCAACCATGGGGTCTCTCAACCCCAGGGTGACCTTGGTCACCCAAACCATGGGTTCCTCCAGAGCCACGGTGACCTCTGTTCCCCTTACAAAGGGGTTCCCCAAACCAGGCTGATCTCCATCCCCCATACCATGGCTTCCCCTAAACACAAGGCGACCTCTGCCCCTTACACCATGAGCTCCCCAGCTCCAGGGTGACCTCCATTCACCAAACAACCGTGCCCCCAAATCCCAGGGGGACATCCACCCCCTATACCATGGGGTCCCCCAACCCCAGGGTGACCTCCATCCCCCCCAGCACACTCTCTCTCAGCCCCAGGGTGACCTCTGTCCCCCCCACCACAGGGTCCCCCGGCTGACCTCCATCCCCCAAGCCAGACCGCCCCAGCAGAGGGGCTGGGGGGGGATTGCGAGGGGCGGGATCACACCAGCCCCATCCCACTCCTCCAGCACAACTCCCACCCGCGGGGGGGTGGGGGGGACGGACCCCGCTGCCCCCTCCCCGCGGCGCTGCTGGGCTGGGGGGGGGGGTCACTCACCCGCGGGCCGCGCTGTCCAACGGGGGCTGCGCTCCTCCATGGGCAGGGAGCGGAGCCGAGCCGAGCCGAGCCGTGCCGAGCCTTCCCCCGCCGCTTCCTGCTTCCCTCGGCGCCCGCCCGCCGCCCCGAGAGCCGCACGGCTGGAGCGTGACTCACCGGGGGCCGGGCCGGGCAGGGCAGGGCAGGGCGGCGGGGGCGGGGGCGGCGGGCACCGGCAGCGAGGCACGGGCCGCTCCGAAAACAGGGATGCTGCAAGGGGGGAGGGAACCCACCCGCCGGGAAATCACCGGGGATTCACCGGGAACGGGGGTTCCCCCCGTGCGGGGGGTCCCGCGGGGTGGCCGTCCCTCCGCAGCATGCCAAGAATTTGGGTGATGGGGGTGTCACTCTTGATCGCGGCGTACAGGGGACCCCTCCGCAAATGCAGAGGTGGGGGGATGCCTGTGCCAGGCACTGATGGGGGCCAGGCCTTTGACCCCCACCCCAAAACTGCTCAAAGGTACCCTGGGGCTCAGGGCTGGCAACATGGCCCAGCACAGTGGGCGCCCAGGGTGGTCCTGAGCTCAGACCCTGTGGAAATAAGGGGGGTTCCCAGGACAGCCCCCTGGGGGCACCCCAATGCCACATGTGGGAGGGGGAACAGCACTGTCCCTCCCAGGTGGGGATGGTGGTGGTCACCCCTGTGCCATCCCACCGTCACCTGGGCTTGGGGACACCAGTGACAGGAGTGGGGTGGGGCTCAGCCCACTGGCACAGGAGGAAGTGGCCCATCATTCACCGGCCACACCAGTCAGCTCCAGGGGCCAGACAGGCTCGGCTGTCTCAGACAGGCCAGACCCCTGCCTCCCTCGAGCAGGAAGGAGGCTTCAGTGAGGAATCTCATCCTGGCACTGCCAGCCACGAACTGGCATCTCTGCAGGAGGAGACACAGGGCATGACAGGGACACCCAGCCGTTCCCAAACAAACTGCCACACCGCAACACACACACCCCCCCCAAAATCCCTTCCCAGCTCACCCTTGCCTCTGCATCCCCTCCATCCTCCTCCTCCTCTTCCTCCAACAGGCCCCAGTGCCCGCCACGCCGGTGCTGCCGTGGTGCTGCTGCTGCCCGCCACCCCCCCCGGTCCTCCTCGTGCTTCCCCCCCACCCTCCTCGTGCTTCCCCCCCCCCCAACTCCCTTTTCCCGTTCTATTTTAAATTTTTATTGCATTCTTTTTAAAGAATACAGAGGAACAAATGCCCTTATCAGCAATTCTCACAAGGTATAAAGAGCCGCTTTTATCTCTTGCCTTTACTAATCTAGAGCGAGCCAATGCCTGTTAATTTTTTAATTTTCCTGGTGAATGCATTTGTGGTTCCGTCAGCATCCATCCGGACACGCACGCAGGATCCCCTCGGCATCCCAGCCCAACCACCCTGGCATGGGATTGACACCGTGCTGGCAGAGCAGTGCCTCATGGTTTGGCAACCACAAAGGGATTTTGTGCACTGGGAAGTCCCGTGTGTCACACGAGGCTCAGCAGGACACCCCGGGGTGTGTCACCACCCCCAAGATATGGAGGTGCTCCCACAGATGCCAGCCTGGCTCTGCCTGGCCACAGGGAATGCTGACAGTGTGGGTCTCCATGCTCAGCACGGGGATAGATGCCATGCCAAGCTGTCCAGCTGTCCTTGTCACCCTCTCTGGCCGAGGTCCCCGCAGGGGCAAAGGGGGGGGTCACCCCTGTGTCCCCCCCAGGAAGGGACGCAGCGCAGGCTGCCCGCTCAGCAGGGCTGGGAGCGCAGCAGCCGGACCCGGCGCGCAGATGAGATGTGGCAGGCGTGTAACAAGCCATTAGTCACTGTCACCTTTGCCCGGCAGCCACTGGCAGGGTAATAAATCCCGGGCTGACTCCAGCGGGCCCGTTCCAGGCCACGGCTCCCAGCTTGCCTCCACACCACTGCCGGCTGGGCTGTGAGCAGCTTGTAAATGCATCCCAGCCCCTCCCCGGGGGACACAGCGCCTTGCGGGGTTCCCAACCCACGGCCAAATCCCCGTGGGGGTGATCGATGGGTGACACGGGCCACTGCATTCCTGAGAGGTATCCTTCTTAGGGAATGTGAGGGGTCACAAATCCCCACCACCAAGCCGCCCCCTGGCCCTGCAGGCTGCCCCTTGGCTCTCCCTGCCTGCCCCAGCTTCCCTCCCGCTGCACCTTGCGGTTCCTGACTCTTCCCAGCCCAACGCCAGGAACCGGCATCGGCGCTTGTTAGGGATCAAAGGAGCCTGGCATGGCCCAGCACAACATGGCCCGGCGCGCCTGCCGGGAAGGGCTGGCAAACAAGCCGGGCCAGGGAGGCGGCAGGCGGGAAGCACGCGTGATACCTCTCCTAAAAATGCTGCTGCTCCTGACGGACAGGGCGGCCGAGTCCCTGGAGCCGCGGTCCATCCCAGCCCCGGGGGCCCCCCAGCTCCCCAGCACAGCCAGCCCAGCACCGCGGCTCTCCCTGGCGCCCACGGCCTGACTCACGGCCCCGGGGACGGCGGGCAGGGACCACGGTGCTGTCGGGGTCACCTTCCCAGCGGGGCTGCGGGTGCTGGATCCCAACCCCAAGCCGCCGGGCGTGAGCCTTCCCCGGGAGTCCCAAGCAGCACATGGGGCTGAGGGTCACCCCAAGTGGGACAGGGGACATCCCTTGGCAATGGCAGCCTTGTACCCTCCCGTATCCCCCCGCATCACCTACTTGTGGCTCCAGCGTCCGCACCCTCCGCATCCAAAGGCGTCCGCGGGCCGATGTCCGGGGCGGTGCTGCCGGTTCCCGGGCTCTCCCCAGCGCTGGCCACCCGGTGCCGGGGCTCACCGGCCGCAGGCTTGGTGGCGGCTGTCTCCAGGGACGAAGAGGACGCCTGGAAGAGAAGCAGGACAGAGACTCAGCGCCGTTGTCTGTGCCGGTCGGAGCAGCGCCGGCAGGGCTGGGGGGCACGGGGGGGTTCGGGGCGCACACACACACACAAGATGCTTTTGTTTTGCTGCCGGCCGGTGCACGTGGCCAGCACGGGAGCCGCACGCCAGCCCGCGCCGCGGGGCTACAGCTGGATCCGGCCGATGGCTCCCAGCACAGCCAGACAAGAAAGGCTGCAGGGGGGGTGAGGACATGAATCAAAGCGGCGTCCCCTCGCCCGCCGGCGGCAGCTGGCCGCTTAGGCAGCTCCCGATTACTCAACCGGGCAGTGTTTACTCGAGATCAACAACCCCCCATCGCCTTCCCTGCCAGGCGGGCGAGGGAAACGTGCTGCTGGGATGGGGATGGCATTCCCGCTGTGCCTTGTTTGGGGACAGTCCCCGTCCTCGACCCCCGGGCGCTGCTGGGGCACGGGGTTTGTTGTAGCTGTCACCCTCCTGCCCGGGCACACAGCTTGGGCTGTCACCGCTCCTGTTCAGCTTTAATAAAGCAACAGCCAGTGACACAACGCTCATCCCAGCACTGTTGTGCCACCCTGGGAAAGACACACGGACAGCCCAGGTTCACAGGATGCTGTGCCCACCCCGGGTATGGTGGGATGCAGGTGACCTCCCCCTGCCACAGGTGACACCGTGCGCCTGATTTGGGGACGTTAGGACCATGATGAGGATTTTATGTTGATCCCGTTTTGCTCAGGATTACTCCCATAAACATGGAGATGGATGGTTGGTGGATGCTTTGCTGGGAAGCCCTTAGACTCAATGAGCCACGCACACGAGCGGATGTATAAATTCACCGTTTGCTTCCTGGAAAGATTTAATTTATGGAATCCCATATGGCAGCGCCGCACAACCGCGAGCGCTTGGCACGTCCCGTGAGTCCTCGAGTGCCACCACGTCCCAGCCCCAACTGGCGGGGTGCCACCAGCTGCCCCGGTGATGGCAGGATGCTCTTCTCTTTCCCAGTGATTAACAGAAGGTGACTTTCACAGCGGGCAGGGGACAAGCCCAGGGATCAGGCCCCGTCCCTGACAGCTGGTGCGGGATCCCTGGAGGTGGCAGGGATGTCCTCAAGAGGGAGGCCGTGCCACTGCTCCTCCTCCCAGGACAATGCCACCGGCGGCAGCAGGCAGCAATCCCCTACCTGTGGGCATGGGAAAGGCTGGGGCGCACTTTGATACCCGGAGCAACTAATCATTAATTAGCATTAATCACTCCCCATCACGTGTCACGGCAGCATTGGGCAAGACGCAGCTGGGAAGTCGCAGACCAGGGTCTTGGTGGGGAAAGTGGATTTTGACAGCTGGGCCAAGGCTGGCACCCTCCTGCTCCCCAGGGAGCCCCCAGACCCCAACCCACACCCCAACCCCCCCATCAGCCCCACAGCACCAGCAGCCCCCCACCTCCTCTCTTTTCTTGCCAAGGGATGCTGAGATGCAAAGGCACCAGAGATGGGTCCTGCCTGCCCAAGGGCAGCCAGGATCCCACCCCTCCCTCACCACCCGTGTCCCCTGGGACCCCCAGGCTCCGCACGGAGCACCGGCCGCCTCCTTGCTTTAACTTCAGCCGGCACTATCTGTCAGCAAATCATCCCCGGTTACACAGATAAGGAATAATTGATGCAAAGGAGCCATCTGTTTGCGAACACGGAATATCTGCTCAATTAGGAGGGATCTGTCCACCCAGATAAAGCATGGCAGCAGCCCCTCGGAGCGGGGGCCTTCCTCCCCAGCCACGTCCTCAAAGACTCACCCCCAATTAGAGGTGAGCAGGTTGATTTGGGTGCTAATTTGCTAAGCAGCACCCTGAGGTGCTTGGGAAGAGGCTGGGAGGGAAGGGTGCTCTGCCACCAAGCGCTGAAATTTGAAAGGAGAGCTGGCAGATCCCCAATGTCCCAGCGTGATAAAGCTCAGCTCCTCCTGCCTCTGGGAGATGCTTATCCCACATGTTCCCAGGGATGGAGAGAGGGGAGCAGGACCTGTGCTGGCCCAATGGCACTGAGCTGAGGCTGGCCCACTCGTGACATATGGATGGATAAGCCTGAAACAGCTCCCAGGACAGATCCACAGCAGGGATCAGGGACACAGGGCACAGCCTCAGGCATGCCCAGGTCAGGGGCAGGTGTGCAGCGAGGTGACAGCAATGTGACATTGTTATGTGATGTTATTAACATGGGAAGAATGGAGCTAGCACGCAGGCCAGCTCCACAAGTGGCAAAACCACGGGGAAAAAGCTCCAACCAGAAGAGGCAGGGATGGCCCCATGGCACAACACTCCCCACACCCCTCCTGGGTGGCATCTGTCCCCATCTGCCTCAGCAAGTTCTTGGTATGAAGGACATGGAGAGCTCAAGGGGGGTCAAAACAGAGCTGGTGGCCTCCAGGGACAGGCACAGAGAGGCACTGCCAGACACCACATCAGCCATGTCACCTGTGCCCCACACCACCAGCATGGTGCCCCCCTGGCCTTGGCATGGCGCCCAGGGCAGGAGGCATGGCAGTCCATGGACAGAATGGCACCAAGGGCAGGAATGGTGTCCCCATGTCCAGTGTCCCCACTGTCCCCAGTGTGTCCCTCCCCACCAAGGACACTCCTTCTGCTCCCATCCCTCGGCTCAATGCCCTGCTGCAACTCCCAGCTCTGCCCCAGCTTTGGGAAGGCACTGGTGGAGTGGGAAAGCAAAGGGCAGGAGGCCACGCCAGCACACTTCCTGTGCCTCCAGGACACCCAAAAACGTGGCTTCCCCATTCCGCCTCCCCTGCTGCTGGGACAGGCTGCAGCGTGCACGGCGCCGGTGCCACCCGCCCACGGAAACGCCGCCCACGGGAATGCCGCGGGCACGGCACGGCAGAGCCCCCACCGCTCCACCCCAGCCTGGCAGCACCCCGGAAAACCCCTGTGCTGCCAGCAGCCAGGGCATGGGGGTGGATGCAATCTTTGGCTCCTGGCTGGCATCACCCCGGCGGGGCGGCGGGCACGGAGCCTGGCGAGCGCCGGCACAGCTGCGCCGGCTCTGTTTGGCACAGCGTCGATGCCAGCTCCGGTGAGTGAGCCCGGGATGAGGTGAGGAGGATGCCCAGCACATCCTGCTCTTCCCAGGGGATGCAGAGGCTGGCTGTAAGGCCTGGGGGACACAACCCCTCGCTGTCCCCCCAGCTCCCCCCAGGCCTGGAGGCGGCGCTCAGGATAAAAGGGTGGTTTTGGAGGTGTTGAGGGCTGCAGGAGCAGGCTCCCCCCAGTTCCCTTTGTCGCTGAGGCCTCAAGCCCCCTGGCTCCTGCTGGGGCTTTATCACAGCACAGCCCCTGCCGTGCATTCCCCCCAGACGGTTCCAGCTGCTCTTCCCTCCAGGAAGCCTCTGCCCTTCTCATCCTTGTCCCAGCAGCCTGAAAACAGAGGGTTTTCCCACAAGAGCAGGCCGCGGTGCCCCTGGGGAGCTGGGGTGCCTGCTGGTGGCACAGCTTGGCCCTGAAGGGTGCCCACGGGAGGGGTGGTGGCTGCCTCCATGCATCTCCACCGTATTTAAAGTTTCTCAGGCGTGTTTGGCTGGCGGAAAGTTGGAACCTACAATTACAGCTGTGCTAACTCTTCATTAAAGAGGGGAAGGGGAAAAAAAATAAAAGAGAAAGAAACAAAAGGCTCCAGACTGAGACACAGCACCGTTAACCCTTCCTAAGATGGGGATGTGGCCCCCCAGGAAATTCATACAGCTGGAGGGATGAGTCACAGTGGCGGCAGGTGACACCACGCACCAGGGGTCTTCCCATGCCCATCAGTGCCCACCTGGATCCTCTCTCTGTGTCCCTGGCGCAGTGGCAGTGCCGGTCGGTGCCGCGGCGCCCGCGTGGGCACGGGTGCCGCGGCGCCCGCGTGGGCACGGCTGCGGCTGTGCCGGAGCCGTTTGTCACGGCAGGGCTGCGGTTCCCGCTCGCTCTCCTCTCCAGCAGCGACACCGTGACGCCTGCTCCAGGAGCCCACACAATATGTTCGCACTCATCTCGCAGCTGCCCCCAGACAGCCCGAGGTGCCGCGCTCCTCGCCGGCGCGGGGGCCGCTCTGTGCCGGCACAGCCGCGACGTGCCGCGAGCCCGGCCGGCAACGGGCACGGACGGAAGGGGCTGGAGACTGTGGTCAGGCTGGAAGCCACAAGGGCAGACGAGGCTGGAAACACTACTGCCAAGGACAAGGGATGCACCGGTGGCCCCCCACGCCCCAGCACGCTCAACCAGGCTGTGCCACGAGCCCTGGGAACAGTGGACAGGGGGACAGGCCTGGTTGTGACCCCCGTGTGTCACTGCAGCCACCCTGCACCACACGGACCAGAAGCCGGTGCCACACACATCCCCCCCAGGACCCCATCCCCAGTGAGGGTCTGACCCTGTGGCCACCCCAGCATGACCAGAGCTCCCCTCATGCCCCATCTCTGGGGAGCAGCAGGTCCCTGCGTCACTCTCCAGCCCCCCCCCGGCGACACCACCTCAGCGCCGCGGCCGCAGCGGCTCTGACAGCAGCTAACGAGCTGCAGGCAGCAATTTGGGTTATATATAGCCCCAAAGTGACTGCATCTAATTGCTCCAGCGCACACCGGCCCCGCCGCGGGGTCCGGGTGCTGGGCTCAAGGGGGACAGGGTGAGCGGCACGTGCTCAGCCCCCTCCCCTGGCTGTCACCCCGTGTGACCCCCCGGGCACCCTGAGGCTGGCAGGCCACAGCCATCACCCCATCCATGCCAGCCCCGAGGAGCTGGGCTGTTCCTGGCAGCTTTGTGCCAGGCCGTAAGCGGCTTTGCCTAAAGCCGCCGTCCCAGCCCGTCCCAGCCAGAGACCCTAAGGAGCTTTTGTCCCCTCTCATTATGGGGTTTCAGCCAGGGGGCCACGGGGAGCAGCACCCAGCACCCCCTCTCCACAGCCTGCGGGCTCCAGCCAGCTGCTCTGGCAGCCCCAGGAGGGAGGCACGGCTGCAGGGAGGGAGGTGCTCCCTTTGTGGCAGCCCCCATCCCCTCAGCAGCAGCTGCCAGGCGAGGCGGCGGGCGCGCAGATGCGGCCGGGGGAGGGAGATGCTCTGTGTCTGTGTGTCTCTGTGTGTGTGTGTGTGTGTGTGTGTGTGTGTGTGTGTGTAGGGGGGTCCCCCGCAGCGGCTCCCCACGCCGGCGGGGCAAGCGGCGGCCCCCGCGTGAGGAGGGGGAGCCGGAGCCGAAATTGTTTGCCAGCTTCCTCGAGACGGCACAATGGAGGGCGCGCAGGCGGATCCGGGGTCAGGGGTGAGAGCAGCAATAAGTGGTTTATGCCTTTTGTGAAGAGGCTGAACTGACAGCTCGCTGGATTAACAAAGACGTCCTCTGTTCCCGGGCAGGTCATGTGGAAAGCGCTGCACCGACCCCTGTCACTTCTTTTTTTTGCAAGAACAGACATTTGTTCGCCGGCGAACAGGGAGGTGATGGAGGGGGAGGCGGGGGGCACGCAGCCGCCCGCTCCTGGCTTTTCCTCGAGCTCCTCTGGGGCTCTGGGCGTGGGGATCGGCGGCTGCTCGCTGCTCCGGCAGCCCTGGCCACGCCGTGTCACCTCCCGTGCCTCGGTTTCTCCAGGTTGTGACAAGAGCAGTGGCTGGTGGGGATGTCAGCACCTCCATCCATCCCATGCCCGGGCAGTGATGTGTTCCACAATGCTCCAGCATCCGCATGAAATTCCCCCCACGCTCATCCTTCCATCACCCCAGCACCAGGCTGGATGGGACCTGCTCATTCCCTGTCCCACCGTGGGGACATTTCTAGCTCGTGTTTGCCAGTCCCAGCCAGTCCTGGCCACACCATGTCACCTCCCGTGCCTCGGTTTCTCCAGGTTGTGGGAAGAGCAGTGGCTGGTGGGGATGTCAGCACCTCCATCCCATGCCCGGGCAGTGATGTGTTCCACAATGCTCCACATCCACCCAAAATTCCCCCCATGCCCATCCTTCCATCACCCCAGCACCAGGCTGGCTGGCCAGGGCAGGACCTGTTCGGTCCCTGTCCCACCCCAGGGACATTTCTAGGTCGTGTTTGCCAGTCCCTGCCAGGCTGGGCAATGCTCCCTTCAGCCTCCTTTCCAGGCAGGGAAACTGAGGCAGAGGAGGGTGTGAGCATCCCACCCATGCACGGACAACAGGGCTGGCAGCAGCACTGGTCCCGGCCCTGCAGGGAACAATCGGCTTTTTTCAAATCCACAAGGATTTCCTCAAGGTTGTGCAGCACAGAGCCTTCGCTGTCACCATCAGACTCCAGAGTTAACAGCTGCAATGCTGCCATTCCACCCTGAGACAAACCCCCCTGGCCTCAGGTGTCCCTGCAGCTCCCACCTCCCTCTGTCACCACCCCCCAGCCCTGGGGAAGGTCCCCCTGAGACCACGGGGCCCAAAGCTGGGATGGGAGGGATGCAGCTTGGTGTCTGCCACCCAAATCCTGCAGAGGTCTCACGCAGCTACTCAGCCCCAGTCCCTGCTCCCCATCCCCCACCTCAGGGACACCACACCCAGCACAGCTCACCCACCTCAGCTCCAGAGCCGCCGGGCAGTCTGTGACCAGTGTCCCCTCCCCTCCACCCTAAATACCTGCCATGGGAACCAGGGGCAGCCACAAGGGGCTTTTCACCCTGGAAAACCCCACCCACCCCACAGCGGCTCAAGTTTTCGGGACATTCCCACACGTGCCAGTCCCTGCGTGCTCAGGGGTAAACTGAGGCAGGGAGGAGCAGCCAGGCTCTGCAGGGTGAGGGGACACATCTGGGGGTCCCCATCCCTCTTGGGGGAGGGCGCATCACGGCAATCCCAGCGCGGGCCACGCTCCAGCTGGGCCATCAGCTGGTGGCACGGTGGCATTAAAGCCCCCAATCCGTGTCCCCCTTCTCCAGCTTAGCGCCCGTTCCCGCTCCTGCCTGCCATCTAAAGACGGATTTACCGCCAGGTCCGGCGCTGCCTTAAACCTCGGATTAAATGTGAACCATCTGCAAGGGGAAACCTTAATGCAGGATAATACCTGCCACACACACCCCGCCGTGTCACCGCGCGGAGCCCCGCCGTGCCATCGAGTCCCAGAGCAGCACCACGTCCCTCCACGGGGGTCTTGAGGCTCTGCACATGATGTTCCCACCCTCCTGGATGTCCCCATCGTCCTTGCTGTCCCCTCCTGGCACAGCTCCCTGTGGGAGCTGCACGCCCAGCCAGCCCCCATCTCGCCAGCCCGTGTCCCCCCCAAAAGAGCCAACCCAAGCAGGGGACACCCAAGCGTCTGGGGGGTCCAGCCAATGCCCCACCTGGTTAATTACTTTAAGTGATTAAAGTCTCTTCATCAGAGCAGCAGATTAGACCCTGCAGCTGGGAGCTGTTTTCCGTCACAATCTCCTCCCCCAGGGGACAACAAGGGGGGTCCAGCACTGTCCCCATTTTTAGGAGCAAATCCCACCTCCCCAGCCCCAAAAAGGTGGCCCAGGTGTGCTCTGTCCCCCCAGCCTGGCGAAGCACCCAGGAATGCCCAGACCAGCAGCATCACTCGGGGTGTAAAGGGGACATGGGGTCACCCAGGCTGTCCCTAGTGCTAGTGGGGACAAAGCTGGAGCATCACACAGCCAGGAATGACCTCTGCGGGGAGGGAGAAGGGATTCCTGAGGGGCAGTGAACCCCAAAGCTGGGTAGGGAAGGATGAGACACCTCCTGCCAACTCAGCACCCCAGTGAATTACCCAGGATCACAAGTCCCTGCTCAGGTCAGCAGGGAAAGGAGCCAGGGAGGTTTTCCACCACTCCTGATGGAGAATTTACGGCCAGGATCCACTATGGGCTCAGTAACTAGTGCTGGGATGCTGAATCAGCACCTGGCCATCAGCACTGAAGGGATGGAGCTGGGGGGGCTCTGGGACCGATGGTGGCCCCCCAGGAGGGACACAGGGGCACTGGGGTGACCCAGCAGTGCGTGACAGTGGAGGGGGCCATCTCTATGGCTGGGAACACTGGAGGAAAGCTGGCAGCCCAGCATCCCACCCCATCCCATCCCACCCCATCCCATCCCATCCCACCCCATCCCACCCCATCCCATCCCATCCCATCCCATCCCATCCCATCCCATCCCATCCCATCCCATCCCATCCCATCCCATCCCATCCCATCCCATCCCATCCCACCCCAGTGTGCTGGATGTCTCCTGGACTCCAGGACCAACTCCAGCCCAGGATCCCTCAGGTGTCACTTTGGGAATGTCAGCTGCCCCAGGATGGACAGAACCCTCCCATCCTGTTCAACCTAAAGACAAAAATCCCTCTGGCCCTCCCTTCCCAGCCTGGGTACTCCATTCCCAGGATGCTCAAGCCCTGGGATGCCCGAGCATCCTCCCAGCTGTGCCCGGGCAGCCCTCTGGCCTTGACGGCCGCCATCAATTTCCCGGGGTCGGGAAAGGCAGGGCCGGCTCCCCGGCAGCTCCAGCCTCTGCTCCCTGGCTGATTACAGCCATTTCCCTGCCCGTGCCCCCTCCCCGCTGTCTGCCTCCTGCCTCCGTCTGCTGCCTGGTTTTATGAGGGCCATTTCCAAGAGGTCGCTGGAAATAGATTTTTATCACCTCGTGATAAATATCGTTTATGGTGACATTACTGCTCCGAGCAGCCGTGCAGGGGAGGGAGGAGAGGCAGGAGGACGCTCCCAGCCCCTTCTCCCAGCCCCAGCTCCACGGGGCACCGGCTGGGCCCCTCCTCGTGTCCCTGTCCCCATTGCCGGAGGTTCGGGCAGCGCAATCCGACACCATCCATCCCTCCATCCCTGCATCCCTCCCTCCATCCATCCATCCCTCCATCCAGGCGGCAGGAACAGAGGGAGCTGCATCATTAGCCCCGCGCGCCATTAAGCACTTAAAAAGCCATAGGAATAAGCCGCGCCATTAGCCGGCAAGCGAGCTGGGAGGGGAGGGATGCAGGGAACCCAGCACGGAGCAGGGAATGTCACCACCCCGAGGGCTCTCGCGTGCCCTGGAAGCGGGGACAGAACCGCCCCCATTTCCCGCACACGGCTCCCAGGTGGAAAACCAGGGGCTTTCAGAGCTGACACACCGCTTCTGCAAGGGGTGACGCCACCGGGCGCCTCTCCAGAGGGACTTTTCGGCACGCCGGGGAGAATCAGTTCCTTGTTCATCCCCTCCCCTGCTTTAGGGATGGAGCTGGCGCAGAAAGCCGGGAGGAAAAGCCACGGCTGAGCTGAGAACTGCAAACTCACGGCAGCGGTGGCTCCGAGTGTTGCAAGGCTGCACGGAGGTGACCCAGGGGAGCAGGGTCCTGCCCCGGCCCAGCCCACAGCAGGGCCAGCTGCCAAGCCATGCCCACAGGCAGCTGCCTCTGGAAAAGGGCACGGCAGCGGGCAGGGGGCCAAGGCCGAGCTGCTCTCCGTGCCAGCCCTGCCACACACAGCGCCGGGCAACCGGGTGGGAACAGCAACTGCCCCGTTGAGCAGCGCCAAGGTGAGGGGGTGGCACAGCCCCCAGGGAGCCAGAGCTGGGGTGCAAAGCAGCGGCAGAACTGCACAGCCAGCAAAGAGCAACCCTCGCCCGCAGGCAGAGCGCGGCACTGCCAGCCCGTGCCAAGAATCCTGTTTGCTCTCCCCAGCCCTGGCACTGGGTGCCTTGGGCAAGCCAACTCCTGCCCCGCTGCCTCAGTTTCCCCAGCTGCCATGGGGGGACCCCAGCCTCGCGCTGTGGCTCCTTGTGACGCACAGTGTGAACCGGCTGTGACACTGAGCTGTGGTGACTTCCTTGGGAAGGGACCCCCAGTGTGGGGCTGGCACTCTGTATGGGGACAAGCATGGCCAGATGGCAGCACCTGGCACGGTGGCATGAGCCCTCCTCAGCTCCCCACACCTGGCGGGCAGAAAACGGCACCAAAAAGGGCCAGTCCTGTGACCCTGATGGGACGTGGGGCTGCATGGGGACAGCCAGCCCCACGTGCAGGGATGTGTAGTGCCGGTGCTGTCTGCTCTGTTTCCATCTCTGCTGCCAGGACAGGTGCCTTGGTCACCCAATGCCACCCCCATGTCATCAGCAGCTGGCACTGTCCCCTGCTGCCACATCCCACCTTTGGGACATGAGTTCCCCACACCACTGCATCCCCTTGGGGACAAGGAATCCCTACAGAGACCCCACAATGCCGGGCAGCAGGATGCCTGCAGAGCCAGCTGCCTCCTGTGCCCGTGGAAGGAGATTTGTTCACCTGGTGAGCGGCTCGGTGACCCCAGGTGCAGCTCCTGCCACCACCTCGTGGCTCCTGGCACGCAGGAGCAGCACGCCCTGGCAGGGCCACCTGGCTGGCGGTGACAGTGACCTTACCCCGCTGCCAGAGCGCTCCTGGCCCAGCACTCAGCTCCCCCGGCCAAGGCAGGCTGCTGGCTTGGCACCCACCCTGCCACGGCGCAGCCAGCCACCCTCCCCACCCCGGGCTGGCAGGGAGCGGGCAGCAACAGCTGCGGGAGGTGCGGACAGACAGACGGACAGACAGCACGAGCACAGCCCCCCGTGTGCCACCCCCAGCTCTGGGGTGGGGTTTGGGCACCCCCTGTGCCCAGCAGGACTGGCAAAGCCCAGGGGGGCACCCCACAGGCCAGCAGCATCTCTCACTGGGGGACAAACCCCAGCTCAGCAAATCCCACCCAGCAGAGCACCAAGGGGGTGTCCCCACTACCCACACACAGAGCCCCACGCTGCCCTCCAACCCTTTGCCTACTGCCCCCCAGGAGCCAGACTGAGCCCCCCAAGGGTGGGCACATCTACAGCTGCCCCCAGGTTGGGGTGCCCCCCCGTGCACCCCATTAGAGCTGTGCATGGGCCTGCAGGGGTGCAGGAAAACCCATTTTGCTACTTTTTTTAGATAAAACCACAGGGAAAAAAAAAAAAAAAAAAGAAAAGAAACGAAAAAAAAAACCAAACCAAAAACGGGAAGTGCAGAAGGCACCTGGCAGCACCACACAAAGTTTGCAGCAAGTTCCACAAAGCCCCCCCACGGGGCAGGGGGCCACAGGGATCCCCCCACAGCCACCCCAAACACACCCAGCAAAATTAGGGGGGGGGACACACAACAAGTCAGGGGGGTACGGGGTTTATCCCCCCAACAATCCAGGTGGGATGCCCACCTCAGGGTTGGGCAGGGGTAGGAGGGGGAGCTACAGCAAGGGGGGATACAGGGTGGGTACAGGGAGGTGAGGGGGGTACAGGCAGTGCATGGGGGGGCACAGAGGGGTGGGGGGGGCACAGGAGGGGGTGGGGGGGACATTTAGGATGGGGATGGAGGGGTACAAGTGTGGGGGGGGTACAGGCACAGATTGGGGGTACAGAGTGGGTACAGGCAGGTGAGGGATTACAGGCAGTGCACGGGGGGGGCACAGAGGGGTGGGGGGATACAGGAGGGGTGCGGGCATTTAGGACGGGGATGGAGGGGTACAAGGGGGGCACAGGAGGGGATGGGGGGCATTTAGGATGGGGATGGAGGGGTACAAGGGGGATACAGGAGGGGTGCGGGCATTTAGGATGGGGATGGAGGGGTACAAGTGTGGGGGGGTACAGGCAGGGAGGAGGGAAGTGCGGACGGGGGGTAGGGGCAGTACTGGGATGGGATGGGATGGGATGGGATGGGATGGGATGGGATGGGATGGGATGGGATGGGGTGGGATGGGATGGGATGGGATGGGATGGGGTGGGACGGGGGGTACCCCCAGGCTGTGTGAGTGAGGGGGGCCCAGGCAAGGCGGGGGGCGCGCTCCGAGGGAGGGCACAGGCAGCCGGCTGCCCTGCACGTACCTGCGGCGCGGGGCGCGGTGCGGGCGGCGCGGTGACCCCGGCGGGCGGCGGCGGCAGCGGGAGGAGGCAGCGCCGCGCACACGCACACGCGCGATCACATCCCGAGCGAGCCGGCGGCGAGAGGCGGGGGACACGCACACACAGACAGACAGACACACGGACACACACGCACTGCTGGGGGAGCCGGGGGGGGGGTCAGGGAAATTAATAACCGAGAAAAAGGCACTTACCCCCTCGGCGGGGCTCGCCACCGTGCCGCGGGGGTGGCTGCAGGGTGGCGCTGCGAGGGGAGGGGGGATCAAAGGCTGGGGGTGGGGGGGTGTGGGGGGGGGGGGGTCTCGCCAGCCCCCGCTGCCTGCCACAACAAAGAGCCAGACACAACAAAAGCAGCATATGGCCAGAGCCGCGCGGGGCTGTAAATTAAACATAAAGGGAAGATTAGATAATTAATGAGCGCTCCCGGGCCGGCCCCGGGGGAAGGGGAAGGGGAAGGGGGGGCTGCCTGCTGCGGGGAGCCCCGAGCCCCCCGCCCAGCCCCGGCGGGAGGGGGGCCGGGGGGCACCTGTTGGGAGGGAGGGAGGGAGGGAGGATGGGCAGCGGCCTCGCCAGCTGCTCCGGGGCGCAGCCTAAGAGGATTAGCGGGGGCATCCCGCCCCCGGCAAAAGGGCTTGAAGCCGCACGGCTGGGGGTGGGGGTCCCTTGAACCGTCCCCCACGTGCGGTGTCGCCTCTGCCCCAGCCTCGGGCAGCGACTCGGAGGGGTTGGGCTCCAATGCTGCATCCCTGCATCCCTCGCGGGGGGACGGGGGTGGGCTCCAAAGCTGCATCCCTGCATCCCTCCCGGGGGGACGGGGTTGGGCTCCAATGCTGCATCCCTGCATCCCTGCATCCCTCCCAGGGGGACGGGGGGTGGGCTCCAATGCTGCATCCCTGCATCCCTCCCCGGGCGGCATGCCGGGGGCAGGGGGGTGGGCTCGCATCCTGCATTCCTCTGCCTCAAAGAGAGGGACCCACAAACACGCAGGGGTTCACACACAGCTCAGCGCGCTCCCACGCCCGCGCAGGGAAGCCCTTTGGGATGCCCCAAATCCACCCCGCTAGGCCGGAGGGGAAACTGAGGCAGGGTGGGGTATCACTGAGGCAGAGGAGGGGAAAAAGGGCAGGAGGGGGGAAACTGAGGCAAGAGGGACGCGGAGGAAAGAGAGAGGAAACTGAGGCAGTAGAGGGCGAGTCCGTGCCGGTGGCTCAGACCTGCGGGAGGGCAGATGCCAGGGCTGGAGCATCGGCAGCGGCGCTGGGGGCAGGCAGGAGGAGGGGGTGCCCCGGGAAGGGGGTGCCAGAACCAGCGTCAGGCTCGGCCCGGCCAGGGGAAGGAGTTAATCCCATTATTGGCAGGCTCACAGATGGCGGCTGCACTATTCCCCTGCTTAGCAGATTGAACAGATCAGGCAGGAGGGAGGGAAGGAGGTGTGGGGGGAGATGTCCCCCCCAAACACCCAGAGAACAGGGGTGTGAGGGGCTGTGAACACCCCACGGGAGCCTGCGAGCACCCAGGGGTGCTGCCCTGCTCCCCCCTGCACCCCTTGCCAACACAAATCCACCCGCTCTGCCCTGGACAAGGGGTGGCTGGCGCAGCAGGGGACTTGGGGACACCCCTGCTGTCGCCAGGCCAAAGCTGCCACCCCCAGATTCCCCGGGAGGTCAAGGGCCAGGTCCTGTTTCCCTGGCTCGGGGAGATTGCAGCAGCTGCTCCCGGGGCAGCAGCAGCAGCAGCCAGGGCTGGAGCCGGGATTAGGGAGTGTGGGAAAGGGCTGGCAGGGAGCCAGGGACAGCCTGGAACGCCCTGAGCAGGGAGCACAACCCAAAAGGGATGGAGGGAGGGAGGGACGCACAGAGGGAAGGACGGAGGGGTGAGGGAAGGAGGCAGGCAGGGAAGAACAGAAGCCAACAGCTCCTCAGCCCCACCACAGCAGCGGGGAGCCACAGGGCTCCAGCCAAGCGCCTCCCTCCTGCCAGGAGCTCAGGGGGTGATGGCCCTGCCAGGCCTCAGCCACCTCCACCCCACAGCCCCCTGCAGACCCCCCAGCAGCCCGGGTGCCAGCTCCTGGTGGCTCCCAGCCCAGTCCCAGCGGGCAGGATGAGGCCACCTCCCAAGCAAAGCTGCCCACTTGCCTTCTGGAGAAAACACTGAGCCTTTGATTGTGCAGGGTGAACAGCTGTGCCCAGCCTGGAACCCCGCTAAAAACCCCCCTGGCCACCCGCATCAGCCCCCACGTCCCGCTCAGCCTCCCTGGAGGGCACCCCCAGCATGATGTGAGACATCCCCTCGCAGCTGAGCCTCCATTCCGGGGTTGCCAAGGCAATGGAGAGTGGGAACCCGGGTGGGAAAGGTGGGGGATGCAATCCCACCGGGCTGGGGGCCCCTCCAGCACAGCAGGGTGCAATGGGAGATGGGCTGGGGGACCCCCCAGCTGCCACCCAGGCAGGGAATTGGGATGTTCCCCCTGCCTGGCCCCACTGCTCAGCACTGCTGTCCCCATGCCAGTCCCTACCCTCTGCTTTGGGGGCTCTCTGCAGGATTGGGGATGCAGGAAGGTGAGCACTGGAGAGAGCACAGCCCCAGCACCCCAAAACAGCTCAGCTGAGGGAATCCTGGCCAGACACTGACCCCCAGCAGGAGGGGACAGCCCCAGAGCCCTGGGGACACCAGGGGGGTACCGAGGGAAGTGGGACAGCCCTGGTGGCTCCCTGTCCACACCACAGCACAGGATGGAGCCCAGGGCAAGAGCCCATAGGGGCAGGAGGGCGGGCAGGCTGCTCCTCAGCCCTTTGTGCCTCAGTTTCCCCTGGCATTGAGGCCTCACGGCTGCAGGCAGGATCACCAGGGGCGGTTTCAGCAGTCCCTGCCCAGCCCCACGGCTCACCCAGCCCACGGGGACAGTGCTGCTCCCAAACCTGCCCTTCCAGGAGCGCAGCTCCCAGGGACCCACCCCAGCCACGGGCACGGGGCACAGGCGCTTGGTGGCCACAGGGTGAGCATCCCTCTTACTGCCACGGCTTGCTCCAGGCACCAGCCAGCTCAGGAACACGTTTGTGCCTCAAGAGCCAGCTCAAAGCCCTGGTAAGCTCACTGTGGGACATGCCCAGCTCCCCTCCCCAGCACAGGGCTCCCCAAACCTCACAATTCCCCCTCTGGGAGCTCAGCCCAGCCCCGCTGCTCCCACAAACATCCCCCTGCCAGGCCAGGGGATGTGGCACAGGGCTGCTCCCAGCTTGGCTCTGACTGCAGCCAGGGAGAGGAAATGGGCAGCTCTGGGTGAGGGTGGGCACTGGCACAGGGCTGGTGGCACATGGGGACAATGGGATGTGCAGAGCCTGGCGTGATCCAACAGCCACAAAAAGCCCCCAGCTCTTGCTGGGGATGCTCAGCCACTCCTGGGGTGATCCAACAGCCACAAAAAGCCCCCAGCTCTTGCTGGGGATGCTCAGCCACTCCTGGGGTGATCCAACAACCACAAAAAAGCCCCCAGCTTTTGCTGGGGATGCTCAGCCACTCCTGGGGTGATCCAACAGCCACAAAAAAGCCCCCAGCTCTTGCTGGGGATGCTCAGCCACTCCTGGGGTGATCCAACAGCCACAAAAAGCCCCCAGCTTTTGCTGGGGATGCTCAGCCACTCCTGGGGTGATCCAACAGCCACAAAAAGCCCCCAGCTTTTGCTGGGGATGCTCAGCCACCCCCAGCTTTTTTTGGGGGGGGGATCCCCCCCATTCCCAGGCAGCAGTTCCCACCCACTGGAGATGTGAGGATCCATCAGGGGGGAGCAGACAGGTTGAGGCTGGGAGCTGCCTCAGTGGCAGCCCAGCCAGGCTCCCGGGGGACTAATACCGGCATGTAAATATTAGATACTTCTGTCTCCTCTGAGGCCAATTACACAAATCGTGGCAGCTCCCGCAGGACTCTCTGCTCCTACTTACTGTATCATCATTAACAGCTTATTAGAGAACAGCTGCTCCAAGAGGGGGAAACAAAAAAAGGAGAAGCCAGCAGGAGAGGCGGGAAGGAGACAGGCACGGAGGAGGACGAGCAGGCGTGACCTCCACCCTGCCCCAGCACTCAGGGACAGCAGGGACAGCATCCCCACGGTGGCACCGGCGTGCTCGGCCCTCTCTGCAAACCCAGCGGCAAACCAGTCCAAAAATCCTGCTGGGATCTGCTGTGGGATTCCCAGAAGGTGCTGGGAAGGGGACAGAGGGATGGGCCTTGCTGCTGTTGGGTGGGGGACAGGAGCGAGGTGGCTCCAGGGACAGCAGGAGTTGGAGTCACCAAAGCAGCCTGGCACCCCTCAGGCAGGGGCATTTTGGGGCTGGGAGGTCCCTTCATGCCCAGAGGGAGGATTTTCCTCAGCCTGTGGGTGCTGGGATGGGAGGACAGGAGATTTAGGATCAGCCCCCCAGCACAGCCCAGCCTCCCTGAGGGGGGACACACATTCCCTAAACCAACAGCAGCATCATTAAAAGTGCGGCTAATTAGGAGCCAGACACTCTTCGCCCTCCTCCTGGTCCCCAAGGGGTGACAGCAGCCAGGCTGGGATGGCAGGGAGGATTTTGGGGTGCCACAGCTCTCTACCCTTCCCACTCCCCTCGAGTGCAATCAGGCACCACCAGTCCCAGCCCTGACCCGCATGATGTCCCCTGCGGCCACCAAGGCCAGCCCGGGTCCCCAGGGGGGTCACAGCAGGGTGGCCACAGCAGGGTGGCCCGGGCAGGTGGCCCTGCTGGGAGCCGTGTCCCCGGGAGGGAGGATGTCACGACATGCTTGTGGTGCGCTCTAGCGTCAGGCAGCATTAATGCACGGCTGGCAGCAGGCACGGGCTGCACAGCTGGACACACCACGGGCGTGGGGACAGACACCTGGACACGGATCTGCGTGGGGACAGACACCTGGACACGGATCCACGTGGGGACAGACACCTGGACACGGATCTGCATGGGGACAGACACCTGGACACGGATCCACATGGGGATGGACACCTGGACATGGATCTGCATGGGGACAGACACCTGGACACGGATCTGCATGGGGACAGACACCTGGACACGGATCCATGTGGGGATGGACACCTGGACACGGATGCACGTGGGGACGGACACCCGGACACGGATCTGCGTGGGGACAGACACCTGGACACGGATGCACGTGGGGACAGACACCTGGACACGGATCCGCCTGGGGACAGACACCTGGACACGGATGCACGTGGGGACGGACACCTGGACACGGATCCGCCTGGGGACGGACACCTGGACATGGATCTGCATGGGGACAGACACCTGGACATGGATCTGCATGGGGACAGACACCTGGACACAGATCCGCCTGGGGACGGACACCTGGACACGGATCTGCACGTGGGGACGGAGACCTGGACATGGATCTGCACGTGGGGACAGACACCTGGACACAGATCCATGTGGGGATGGACACCTGGACACGGATCCATGTGGGGACGGACACCTGGACATGGATCAATGTGGGGACGGACACCTGGACACGGATCCGCCTGGGGACGGACACCCGGACACGGATCCATGTGGGGACAGACAGCTGGACATGGATCCATGTGGGGACGGACACCTGGACACGGATCTGCATGGGGACAGACACCTGGACATGGATCCACGTGGGGACGGACACCTGGACATGGATCCACATGGGGACGGACACCTGGACACAGATCCGCCTGGGGACGGACACCTGGACACGGATCCGCCTGGGGACGGACAGCTGGACACCCACAGACACACAGACACGGGGAGGGACACGGCCGCCAGCTGCAGCCCAGCCCAGCCCAGGTGTCTCAGCTGCACCAATGTCCCACTCTGGGGGGGCTGGGGGCAGATGTCCCACGCTGGGGGGGACAAAGCCCCCCAGGCAGGGGCAGATGCTGCGGGAGGGGAGGGGGAGAGGGGCTCCCCAGGGCTTTGGGGGGCCGGGGAGGCAGCAGCTTCCCGTCTGATTGCTAATTATCCTCGTTATTCCGTGTCAGACACTTTATGAAGCGCCGCAGTGATTTGCTCTCTCCCTGTAATTAGGCACGGCGCAATTACCATCTAATTCAAGTTCAAGCTCCGCGTCCTCGCGACCTTCCCGGCCTCGACACCGTGTCCCTGCTTGTCTCTCCGGGGCCCCCTGATGTCACCTCTGCCCCGGGCCTGCTTCTCCAGAGAGGAGAGGGGCACCGAGGGGCTGCTGGAGGACAAGGCACACAGCCACCCCCCCGAAAATCCACCCAGCTGCATGGGACACTAAAAGCCAGGCCTGGGGGCACCCTCCAGGAGGGTGACAGTCCCCAGCACAATGTTCCTGATCATTCCCGAGCCTGTGGGATTTTGGGGTGAGAGCTGACCCCCAGGACAGCCAGGCCCTGCCCACACACGGCTCCCAGCCAGCTGCCACTTTGTCCCTGTAGTGTCATTTTAGATTGCACAGGACATATTTAACACGTCCACGGCACACCCTGGGTTCGGAAACAGCACGGAAACATCAATTTAAAAACCTACAAGGCTTTTTGGGGGGGGGAAAAAATGGAATACAGAGAGCAGGAGCCTGCATGATTGATCAGCAGCTCTTGCACCCTCCCAGTGTGGCAGTGGGATTCCCTCTCCCCTTTTGGCTCGTGGCATTTGCTTCAGGAAGAGCCACGTCTCCTCCCGGAGCATCCCAAATCCGCCGCAGCCCCGGGCGCCGCGCCCGTGCCAGGCTCTGGTGGCACAGAGCCCCCGCACAAGGATGCTCCCCCCTCTCCTCCCAGCAGCTAATTAATCCTGCTGCTCAGGCAGAGCTCATTAGTGCTGGTGCTGCTCCGGCCACCCGGCACAGCCGCCCTTCCCAGCAGACAGCAAGGTCAGTGCCAGGGGCTGGGGGGCACCACCAGAGCGCCCCCGGGCCCTTCCTGCAGGCTGGGGGTGTTTCTCCAAGCTTACAGCATAGGGAAGAAAAAAAGAAATACAAATAAAAGGGGAGGGGGAAGAAAAAAGAGGGGTGAGGAGGGGGAGAAAAGCCCCCCCGGGCTCTTCCTGCAGGCTGGGGGTGTTTTTAGAAGCTTACAGCATAGGGGAAAAAAAACCCCACAAAAATAAAGGGGGAAAAAAGGAAAAAAGAGGGGTGAGGAGGTGGAGAAAAGCCCCCCCCGAGCGTGAGCAGCGGCCAAGGAAAGCAGAGGAGTCAGCCAAGTGCCTCTCTCCGTGGCGGCAGGGCGCGAGTGGGCCGCCCTGCAAATGTTTTGAGTTTCCAAAACAGAAGGGAGAAGCCAAGAGCTGCCGAGTTCCCCCACAAGCCAAGAAGGACAAAGGGCATCCCTGTGCGGTGGAGGGGAGGGCGGGCGCCCAGCGCCCCCCGGGGATGCGCCAGGTCAGGGGATGGGGCACAGGGCTGCTCCCAGCTTGGCTCTGGCTGCGGCCAGGGAGAGGAAACGGGCAGCTCTGGGTGAGGGTGGGCACTGGCACAGGGCTGGGTGGTGCTTGAGATGGGCTGTGCACCCACAGGGACTGCCCTGAGCAGAGCCTGGGCTGATTCAACACCAGCAAAACGCCCCCAGCTCCCTGTGCTGGCACGGCAGGAGCCTCCCAGCTCCCATCCTCCTGGGAACCCCCCTGCTTCAAGAGCCAAACGTGCTGGAAAAGCCCCGAATCCAGCACGCTCCAGGCTCTCCTTGCTGCAGGAGACGCTGACACCAATCCAGAAGGAAATCCCAGTGCCCACCCCGGCTGCTGGCAGGGATGTGAGGATGCTGCATGGGTGGTCCAGCCCCTCTGAGCGATCCCATCCTGCAGGGCGATGCTGTGCCCCAAAAAGCAGAGCCTGTCCCACGAGGAAGATGGGGCAGCATCCATGGGAATGCCAGCAGCACAAGCCCCACGCTGCTGGGGGACCCCACACCCCCCTCTCCCCTGCAGATTATAACCTCACACCGATTATAACCTTAAATTATTAATCCCTAACAAATCCAAACCCCATCTGCCTAATCCTGCTCCCCTCCAGCACAACCCCCCTCCCAGGGGGATGGATGGGGGGCAGTGGGGCTGCCTGGATGCCAGCCCTGCTAGCAGGGGGGGTGGCAGGAGCCACGGGGGGAGCCCCCCCAGCCACGCTGGGAGCAGGCAGGGAGACAATATCGGGCCTATGCGGCCCCCTCGCCGCCAGATGTGTGTTAATAAGGCAGCTGCCCCCTAAGCTAATAAGGTCACTTACTGGCTCCAGCAAGACGAGAAAACAAGCAGGGGCTTGGCTGCGGTACAGCCTGACTTGGCACTCGCCGCACGCCGGCTTCCTGAATTCTTGCCGCTTCCAGAACAGCTCAACGGGGTGGAAAAAGCAGAGAGAGAAACCTCCCTGGGCCCCCCCCAAACAGCACCCCCAGCGGGGCCCACCCGCCTCCAGCATCCCCCCGGTGCCCTGCTGCAAACCCACGGCGGGGCTCATTCGTTTATTCCTTAGGGAAAACCTGGTGGGAAGGCTGGGAGGGAAGGGGGGATTCCTGCAGACTTTCCCAGCAGCCCCCCCTCAACCCCGGCCCCGCTCCCTCCCTCGCCTGCCCCCGATCATGGCGCCTACAACTCCCTTTGTTTTAATATTCTAAAGCGAGCCAGATGCCGGCTTTAATCCCCTCAGCTGGGGAGGATTTGCAAACACATTAGGAGAGGAGGAGGAGGAGGAGGAGGCGGCAGAGCCGGCCCCAGCCCCAGCAGCAGCCCCACGGCAGCGGCACTGCGCCCCATCTGCCCATGCCGGCCCCTAATTGCCTTCTCATGCCGGGATTAGGGGCTGACAAGGTGTCCCACATCACAGGGGACACCAGCATCCCCTGCCACTTATGGCTGCGAGGGCCCTTGGGTTCACTGGGCAGAGTTTAGGAGGTTTGCCCTGGTGCCACCCCCGGTGCCACCCCCGGTGCCAGCAGGGTGGGAGAGGTGTGGATGGGTCCTGCAGGGTGCTGGGAGCTCACAGAGGGGCAGAGGTGGGGCTGCAGCCCTGCTGAAGGTGATTGATGGTGTGGATGGGTCCTGCAGGGTGCTGGGAGCTCACAGAGGGGCAGAGGTGGGGCTGCAGCCCTGCTGAAGGTGGGGTGATGGATGGTGTGTCTGTCTGTCCCAGCGGGGCAGTCTCAGCTGCCAGAGCAGCGCAGGCTCTCCCACATCCCTCGTGGACATTGGGATGCTCTGGGAAAAGCTCTGGGGGTCCTTCCTGCAGCACGAACAGGGGAAGGGATTTCCATCCTGACCTCCAGCACCACCAGCTCCTGCTCTGCTGCTGCCTCCCTCCCCTGGGACGCAGCAAACGAGGCTGAGATTAACCAGGGACAGCAGCAGGAGCCAGAGGAGTCAGAGCCCACAGGAGCAGCTCCAGGTGTGCATCCCGTTTGTCCCACAGCATCCAGGCCATCCTGCACCACAGCCAGACCCTCCCCACAGTCAGGAGGGGGAAATGGCCTCTGCAAAGTGGGGGGAGGCAGCAGCAGAGCCCCAGGAGCTGGAGGGTGACAGGAATGTGATGCTGGAGCAACATCCCAACCCCACAACATCCCAAAGGGGGAAACAGCTGCCACACAAGGTGCCCCATAAACTCCCTCCTCACCCGAGGGTCAGCTCACAGCACACCCCCACAGCTTCCCAAATGCTGGGGGCTCCTTCCAGACCCCCAGTGCAGGCTGGGCTTTGTGGGGAGCCCCAAACAGCTCACAGCCCTGCAGGGACCCCTCCAAGGATCTCCACATCCTCCCCTGCCCATCCCGCAGCTGCCTGTGCCCACAGGAGGCTCCTGCTCCAGCTTCCCCAAAGAAACACCTCCAGGAACACAGAATCCTCCTGAGCTATCCCAGACCCCATATTCACACTGCAAAAGCAGCAGGGCTTTTTTTGAGGGTGGTTTTTTTTTTTTGGTTTGTTGGTTTTTTGTTGTTTTTTTTTTTTTTTTTTTAAGACCAGGATCTCCTCCACAGCACTTAGCAGCCAGGAGCTCCGAGGGAGCAGAGCTCAGTGCTTTAGAACGACGCCTCATTTGCCAAGAAATAATCCCAAGGAGAAAAAAAAGAAAAACAAAAAACCAAAAACCACCAACTCAAAAAACACCCAAAAAACTCAGACTCAGAAGATAATTAACTCCACAAAGCAGCGACCCTGAGTAGCTCAAATCTTCGCTGCAACTCCCCAGCCTCTTCTCCAAGGAATTATTTCTTCCTGTCTCCAACACCACGGCAGCAGCACCCGGAGGCCTGGGGATTTTATTGGGGTTGTGTGTGTCCCCCAAACCCTGCAGACAGATCTGCCCCTGCCCAGGCAAGGTGGGGGGCCCAGCCCCACATGAGAACTCAGAGCTCTGAGCAATGGGGTCCCTGCCCACCCCCGTGGAGGGTCAGAATGGGACACTGAGGACGTGGGGCTGCACTCTTGAGGGGATGGAGGGAGGGGGGAAATGGGGGCTGCTGGCCCCCAACACCCACCAGCACCCCCTGACAGGGAAGGAGCCACTTTTCAGCTCCCTCCCTGCAGACAAACAGCAGGAAAAGGCAGGACAGACACCCTGGGGGTGCATTTTACCCCTCCCCATTCCTTCTCCCACCTTTAACTCTGGCTCCACCAGAAGCTGGGCTGAGTGACCCTGGCACCATCACCCCCTGGCACTGTCACCCCTCAGGCACCATCATCACCCCCTGCCCCTGTCCAGGGAGGGGAGTTGAAGAGGGAAGAGCTGAGAAAAAGCAGTGCAGAGCCAGCCCTTCCCCCGGCATCCCCCTTCCCCTCCTGACCGCAGAAAGCCAACATCTCCCCGCGCCCCTGCAGCCAGGGGATGGGAATGTGGAAGCAATTGCACTTGGCAAGGCAGCAACAGTGAGTCAAAAACAGTTGTTTGGCTTGTCAGCCACCCAGGCCCTGCAGCACTCTTGTTTTCCTTTGCCTGCCTTAACCCCTTGCAGCCCCACACGCTGCTCCCAGCAGGAGCCACAGCCCCCAGCCCCGCCTGGAGGGGACAGGGGAGCTGGGGAGAGGTCCCATCACACAGCCCTGCTCCCAAAAAGGGGAGAATGGGCGATTCTCTGGCAGGAAAGCCTGCAGGGAGAGGGTGCACCGAGCCTGCTGTGGGGCACAGGGATATCCCCAAGGCCACCAAGGATGCCCGGTGGTCCTGGAGCATCCCACCCAGTCACCCCAGAGCTCCTTGTCCCCGCCACAGAGAGCAGCCCAGATGGCCCTCGGCAGGCTGGGGGGAGATGGCCACACGTGCTGGGGACGCTGTGCCACCCCAGGGTGGTCAGACCCCCCCGGGCAGTGCCAGCCTGGCGGCACTGGGTGATTTAAAGCCCTGAGCACAGCAGGCCCGATCCCATTTACAGCAGTTTAGCACATCCCAGGCTGTTCCCACTGGCTCCTCCAGCCCCTTCCCTGCTGGCCATATGGCAGAGAGGCCAGGAACACATCCAGAGCCACCACAGGCTGCAGCAGGGGCTCTGCCCTCACACCCCACCATGGGACCCCAGCTCATCCAGGCTGCCACCAGTGTGGGGCAGGGCAGGGGGACACCAGGATGCATCCACCCCGTCCCCAGCACAGAGGGACAGCCATGGGGCAGGGTATGGGGCAGGGCATGGGGCAGGGTATCCCTCTGGGCATCCCCCCAGCTCCCAGAGCTCTCCATTGCCCCTAGAGAACACAGACACAAGGAGAGGACGCAGGGATGGGGGTTCTCCCTCCCTCCCCTGGGGACAACCCCCTCCAGCAGGAGGACAGCAGGGCGAGGGGATGGCTGGGGAAGAGTTAAACCCTCTGGAGCTCGTGGAAGGGGAGGAAGAGTGGAGGGCAAGGCTGCGCCCGCCGGGAGAGACAAAGCGAGCTGCAGGAGCCAAGAGATGAAGGCGAGGATGCGATAAGAGGGGGAGCGGGGTGTGTGTGCTGGAGCGAGGCAAGGGAGGAGGAGGAGGAGGAGGAGGAGGAGGAGGAGGAGAGGTGGGTGATGACCAAAGTCATTGAACATTTTTTGGCACGCCTACCCCCGAGTATCCTGGCCGTTGGCCCAGCTCGGAGCTGAACTTAAACAAACTCCTGTTGCAGCCATCTGCTTGATTTTAAAATAAATCAAACAATCTGTTGAGCCGTGGGTGATCAAATTTCCATCTGTGCGGACGCCTGCTCGCCTCCTCGGAGCCTCCGCTTGCCTCTACCAGCCAAACACTCCTGGCAGCATGTGGCCTCCCTAATTCCTCCAGGAAAGGGAGAAACCGGACCTCCCCCTGCACCCCGGCCCCCTCCCGGCCCTGCCACCCTCCTCACTCCAGCCCAGCGCTATTTTTACAGCCGCCCACCAAACCAGGCACATCCCGGGCTGAAACGGGAGGAAAACGGGGATGGAGGGAAGATCCCGAGGGGGATTGAGCTGCTGCCCACGCTGGGGGGGATTCCTCATCCTGTCTCCATCCATCCCACGGCTCTGAAGGGATGGGAAGGGAGAGGGCAGCAGCTGCTGGCCCCGGCGGTGGCGGCTGGACAGAAGGAGCAGCTGTGAGGCCAGAGCTGTGTGGCTGTGCCCAGGACAGGGACACCGGGCACACGTCACCTCCAGGTGCCCAGCCACCCCCTCCAAGCAGCCTGCTGGCCCTCAAGGCCACCCAAAATCATCTCATCCTGAGGGTTTATCCCCCTCCTCTGCTGGCAGGGAGCCCAAAGGGGAGCAGCACGTGCGTTTTGTCCCAAGGTCCCCAAAGTGAGAGGCGGCATCTCCCTCCTACACTGTCTCTTTGTGTCCTGCAGGACCCCTGCTCGCCTTGGGGAGCAGCACCCATGATATCCACGGCTCCAGGGCCCCTCTGAGGGGTCACTGTCCCGTCCAAGGCAAGGACAAGCCGCTGCTGGCATCCCCCTGGCATTGCCATCCCTCCCTGGAGCCCTTCCTTCCGCTCGGAGCGCAGGGCACCGGCACAGCGCCAGCACAGCCACAACTAGGGCAGCGAGGGGTGGGGCAAAACACTGCAAAAGGACTAAAAGATGAGAAAAGAGGCAGGAAATCGGTGTGAATGAAGGAGAAGGAGCAGGGTGGATAAGGATGGAGCCCGATTTGGGCTCACTGGACCCCAGCAGTTCCAGTGGGGAAGGTCAGGGTGAGAGCACAGACTGTGCATGGAAAGGGAGGAAGGACACAGCAGCAGGATTTATTCCTCCTCCAGGGGTTCAGTCATTGGGGTGATGCTTCCTGAGGGTCCCCATGGCACGGTGGAAGCAGCAGCAAGGCAAAGGAGGTGCCCAGCACCCACCAGAGCCGTGCCAGGAGCCCGAGCCAGCGGCTGCGGAACAAACCTCACCCCTGTGGGATGCTGCCAAGCCCAGAGCTGTCCTGGCCAGCCCAGGGCCAGCCTGGCCAAGCCACTCAGTGCTGGAAAGAACAGGGAGCAGGGTGGGGGCCACCCTGCAGCCTCAAATGCTTCCCAGTGCCAGCTGTTGGGAGGGGCTGTGCAGCCCCAAGCACTCAGCATGCAGCACCCAGGCTCCAGGATCAGCAGGATCAGCGTGAGAACAGGGAGATCCACAAGAGGAATAAAACTGGAATGAGTGATACAGCAGCTCGAGGGAACAGCCCCACAGGAAAATCTGCTCCTGGGGATCCACAACCCTGAGCTCAGGCAGTGGCTGAGATGGGGAGGTCCCTCCAAATGCTCCTTCTGGAGTAAAATCCGAGCAGAGCCCTGACAGGATGCACAGCAGGGAGCAGGTTACACAGCACAAGCAATAGCGGGAAGGGGAGGGGAAAAATAAAAAAAAAAACAACCACCAAACCCCTTTTTGGAAGAGGAAAGGGCTGACAGGACCTGGCTGAGAAGCAGGAGAAAGCCCAGATTTCCCAGTTACTGTGCAGATGTTCTGGACTGAAAACAGAAGACGGCAGGAGCGAATTCATCTCCCCCTCCAGAGACGCCGCAGCCGGAGCATCTGGACTGTGTCTGCAGGCAGCAGAGCCGGCTGCCCCCGGCCTGGGAGCCCCACACTGGGAACAGACGGGACAGCCCTGGGTGCCACACTGGGAACAGACAGGACAGCCCTGGGTGCCACACTGGAAACGGCTGGGACACCCCCAGAGCCCCCATTGGGAACAGACAGGACAGCCCTGGATGCCACACCAGGAACAACTGGGATACCCCTGGGATGTCACACTGGGAACAACTGGGACACCCCTGGGATGTCACACCAGGAACAACTGGGATACCCCTGGGGTGTCACACTGGGAACAGCCACGACACTCCCAGAGCCCCCACATCAGGAACAGCTGGGATATCCCTGGGAGCCCCCACCAGGAACAACCAGGACACCCCTAGGAGCCCCACACTGAGAACAGCCAGGACACCCCCAGAGCCCCCATCAAGAACAGCTGGGACACCCCTGGGGTGCCACACCAGGAACAGCTGGGACATCCCCGAGAGCTCCACACTGGGAACATCTGGGACACTCCTGGGAGCCCCACACCAGGAACAGCTGGGACAGCCCAGGGACCCCCACTGGGAACAGCCAGGACACCCCCAGAGCCCCACACCAGGAAGAGTTGGGACATCCCTGGGGTGCTACTCTGGGAACAGCTGGGACAGCCCTGGGGTATCAAACTGGGAACAGCCAGGATACCCCTGGGAGCCCCACCCCGGGAACAACTGGGATACCCCCAGAGCCCCACACCAGGAACAACTGGGACACCTCTGGGTGCCACACCAGGAACAGCTGGGACATCCCTGGGGTGCTACTCTGGGAACAGCTGGGACAGCCCTGGGGTATCAAACTGGGAACAGCCAGGATACCCCTGGGAGCCCCACCCCGGGAACAACTGGGATACCCCCAGAGCCCCAGACTGGGAACAGCTGGGAAACCCCCAGGGTGCCACCAGCACCAAGAGCAGGGCCAGCAGGGACAACCCAGGCCTGTCCCCACGGCAGGTTGACCTTGGCAGCGCTGCCTCCAGGCAGAACTGCAAGGCCTTGTCTTTGCAGTGTTTGCACTCTGGGCTAACTCCTGCTGCCTGCTCCCACAGCCAGGGGGAGAGATGGGGAGAAAATGTGGCTGGCTTGGCAGTGAGGATAAGGAGAGGGGCAGGAGACATCCATCCATTCATTCATCCATCCATCCATCCATCCATCCATCCATCCATCCATCCATCCATCCTTCCATATAAATATATAAATATAGAAATATAAACTATCAAGATATATAAAATATATTTATATATAAATATATAAGTATATAAATGTATAAATGTATAAATATATATAAATATATAAATATATACATATATAAATATATACATATATAAATATATAAATATATATGTATGTATAAATATAAAAATATATAAATACACACTTATTCCTGGCCAGGATAATAACTGGAATCATCAGCACTTGATCATCACTCAGTGCAAAGCTTCACGGCCGACTGAAGCCAGCCCCTTTGCACAAACATGCTGGAAGATGATGGTGGCAATTTGCCGTGTGCCCCACACCCTCAGCTGTCCGTGTGTCCCTCCCTCCTGGGTCTGTCTGTCCCAGCGTGGCTGCAAAACACGGAGCGAGAGCCCCATGTCCTGGCTGTCACCAAAACATTCCCGGCTCCAAGGTCCCTCCCCGGTGTCCCCAGGCACAGAGGTGGCTGCTGGTGGCCCCTCAGATGTGTCAGATGACACAGTCCCCGTTTCCAAGGAGGGGCAAAGCTGGGGAGGACAATTAAAACCATTTTGGAGGGTCAGCTGGGAAAACTCCACCTGCAGGGGGTTGTGGCAGCTGTGGCCATGGGATGCACATCCTGCAGGGAAGGGCACCCACAGCAGGAATCCCCAAAACCAGCAGGTGCTGGGGACACACGGGGTGACAGCATGGCAGGACACAGCCTCAGGGGGGTCACAGAGGGGCTGGGAGCCTGGGAGCAGTCCAGGGAAGGCAGCTGTCCATCCCAAACCGAGGGGGGATGCCCCTGGCTGTGGGGGGGCCACCACCCCCCTCCCATCAGGACCTTCCCTCCCATCCCAGCTGGGACTCAGACTTACTGCAGCTCTAAAGTGGAAGACAGAAATTCCCTGGGACAGAGCAAACCAGTCCCTGCAAGCCCTCCTGCCCTCTCACATCCCTCAGGGGGGTGCCAGGACCCTCCCCACGCACTCCTGGTCAAGGCCAGCCCCAAAAGCCAGCTGCTCACCCCTGCCAGGATACCAGGGCAGGCAGTGCTGGAATGGAATAACCCTTGGTAAATCCTGCAGCAGGTCCTTGTGCCACCAGGAATGGCCCATCCAGCACTGGTGCCTGGATAGGGCCACCAAAACACAGAATCTTGGGAGCTCTGTGGGTGGAGGGAGCTCCTACACCTGCACCAGCACAGCATGGACACCCCAGCCCCATGCTGGATGGGATGGGATGGGATGGGATGGGATGGGATGGGATGGGATGGGATGGGATGGGATGGGATGGGATGGGATGGGGTGGGATGGGATGGGGTGGGATGGGATGGGATGGGATGGGATGGGATGGGATGGGATGGGATGGGATGGGGTGGGATGGGATGGGGTGGGATGGGGTGGGATGGGGTGGGATGGGATGGGGTGGGATGGGGACAGACACAGGGATGGGATGGGATGGGATGGGATGGGATGGGATGGGATGGGATGGGATGGGATGGGATGGGATGGGATGGGATGGGATGGGATGGGGTGGGATGGGAAGCAGCCCAGAGCAGCCACAGGCTGGCTCTGCCCCAGTGCAGGTCACGGCACGCTCGGCACAGGCCCCTCTCCTGCAGGTTGGAGAGGGAAAGCCGGGGCAGCTGCTGCTCCAAGCACGCCAGCTCCGCGGGTAAACAGATGACTTCAGTCTCCCGAGAGCTACTAAAGCCCAGCAGCACTTGTGCTAACGTGGAAGGGGGGGGGGAAAGAAGGAAACCAAAGAGGGAGAAGCAGCGTCATACCCACGGCAGGCTGCAAAGCGCACCCAGGTAACGCCACCCTTCTCCCAGCCCAGCCCAGCCAAAAATCCACCCTGGAGCCATCCCCTCCATCCCTGCCCTGCTACCGAAGATCCAGCAGGGAAAAGCAGTCCCACAGCAGCCAGAGCAGCTGCACGAGGCTGCTCATCCAGCCAGGGCACGGCTCGGCTGCGTGTGCCGGGGGAGAGGCACCGGGAGCAAACCACGACCTGCCCGCAGCAGCCTGGGCTGGCACCGGGGCTCTGGCACCCTCCACAAGGCCCAGGGAGGGCACCCAGGCTGGGAGCGATGCCCTTGGCACGGGAGCAGCCCCGCAGTGGCACGGCTGGCACGTGGCACCGCCAGGAGCCAAGGCACGCCCGGGGCGCCGCTGCCACCCGCCCTGGCCGTGGGGACCCGGGGCTGTCACTGCCCTGGGACGGGGCCCGGGGCAATCGTGCTGCTGGAAAGGCTCCCACTGCCAGCTGCTCCCAGAGGAACAGAGCCCGGCACGGCCGGGAGGATGCCACTGCCAGCAGGGCCCTGCCCCGGCGCCCAGGGATGCCCCTGCCTCACCACCTCCCTGGCTTTGCACCCAAGTGCCCACCCTGGCAGTGCCCAGGGATGGCAGCGTCCCCTTGACACACCAGAGGGACGTTTCCACACCATCCTTTCCAGACCAGGATGGCATCATGTGGCACAGGCCTCTTGCTGCAGGGAGGAACATCTGGCCAGATGCTGCCCAGCAGCACAGGACCGTCTCTAAAAAAGGAGCCAAAGGTGCCATCACGGAGCAAACAGAGCTCTCCCCACCCCAAAAACCAGAGTGGGAATGGATCCAGGGCACCTCCTGCAGCCAGAGAGGTGTAAATGGGCTCTTGGCAAACCAGCTGTGCCCGGTGCCCTAAAACATTGTGGGTCCCCAAAACCTGCTCGGGAGATGGAGACGGCTCCTTGCCACCCAAGGACAGTGACAGAGGTGTCAGGACAGCACCCAGCTGGTATCCTGAGGAGTGAAAAGCCAACTCCTGCCATTCCTGATGTACTTGGAAAGCCAGGCAGCCACGCTGCTGTGCAGGGAAGTCCCTCCTCGCTGGGAAGCAGCCAAGGAGCATCCCAGGCTGCCCCCTGCGACCGAGCTTCCCGGACGGCTGGGAAGGGCCAAGTGTCTGGACAAAACATCTGTCCGTCTGCAGCAGCCAGAGCCGGCCCTTTACCCCATCTCCCGACTTGGCTGCGACTCCAGGGGATGCTCCAGAGGTTGCAAAAGCCTTTTCCCTGCACGGGGTGAGAGTGGAGCCGGTGCCTGTCCCCAGGGTGATGTTTCAGGGGGCGCAGCACGCTGTCAGACCAGCGGTTTTGGCAGGTGCCTGCTCGAGCTGCTGCTTTTGGGAAAGGCAGGGAGAAAGCAAAGCTCAGGGAGGGCAGGGTGAAAAATAAATATAAATATATAGCAGCCAGCTGGTGAGCTGTGGAGTCAGCACAAGGTCTGCAGGACACGGCGCTGGCAGGAGAGCCCTGGAATTTCGGACAGCTGGTCCAGCAAGGTCAGCCTGGCCTGAGCAAAGACCCCTGTGCCGCTCCCCACAGCGGGGCTGAAGGACAAACACCCCATTGGAAACCCCACGGGGACAAGGCACCACTGCACGGGGTGACTGACACAGGCCAAGTGTCAGGTGAGGATGAGGAGGGACAGCCAGGTGCTGCTCCCATGCAGCAGGGCAGCCCTGACCTCAGCGGCAGGAGAAAGCCCAGGGCGCGTTTTCCCCGTGTCGTTTCTTTGTTTGCCATGTGGGAACACGATCCCGAGGGAGGCCGTGCCCCGAGACATGAAGTCATCTCGTGATTATATTGCCACCTCCATGCTGGGATTGAGATCTCAGCTGAAAATGCCAGCCCGGGTCGGCGCTGGCTGAGCAGCTGCTTGGCTGAAAGGCCTCACTAAAAACAACTCCACACGCTGCAAACTGAACAGGTTTATCCCAGTGAAGCTGGCTAAAATCCTGCTCTGAATCCGCTGGAATGCCTGATGGCAAAAATTGCCACAAGCAAAGGTAGAACCACCAAAACCAACCCAAGCTGGAAGCCAAAAGGTTGAGGTGAGTTAGACCAGCTCTGCTCCTTATTTAAGGGATGAGGAGAAGCCAGATGCAGCCTGTGCCAGCCCCCTGGAGCCCACACAGGATGCCTGGGCAGGGACACAGAGGTGCCACCAGCTTGGTCAAAAAAGCACCACCACCCAAAACACTGCCAGTGGCCAGAAGGTTTTTGATTTCCTTCAAAATCCATAAAAGATGCAAAGAAGGCAGAGGTGCCTGGGACTCTTCCTACACAGGTCTCTTAATTCTCATGCTGCAGTGCACCCAAATATCCCATAATCTGGCCTGGTGCAATGCAGGAGGAGGGCTCAGGCATCACTCCCCGCCTTCTGGGTTTGTTTTTCTGGCATCCAGGAGCTTTGGCTGCTGCTCAGCATCAGTGGGACAAGGTTTAGTGGAGAACACAAGAACTCTTTGATTTTTGCCCAAAACCCTTTTTGAAAGCCAAAAGGAAAGTGCCCACCAACAGCTGTCAGCTCCACGCAGTGATTTGGAAATGCAGCCACGACCTTTGGAGCTGGGAACCTGCAGCAGGGGCCAAATCCCCAGCTGAGCCAACAGCGCTGCTGGCAATTAGCAAATAGAGTGAACTCAGCCCCTGGGGCCTGGCTGTGCCCTGTCAGGCACAGCCCCACAGCACCAGCCCCAGGTGTGCTCTGAAAAGTGGGAATGGGGCTTGGAAAACACCACTGGATTCCCAGGACCAGGCTGGGAGCAGCAGCTGCTCCCGAGGAGCTCCATGCCAACACCTCCGCAGCACCAAAGGACACTGAGCACAGAACCACAGATTTGTTTGGGCTGGAAAATGGAAAAACCCTCCAAGACCATCAATCTACCATTCCCCCAGCACTGCCAAGGGCACCAGTGACCATGTCCCCAAGTGCCACATTTTTTAAATCCCTCAAGGAATGGCGACTCCACGACTGCCCTGGGCAGCTGTGCCAGAGCTTGGTGACCCTTTCAGTGGAGAAATTTTCCTTATATACCTGGACATGTCCCCATTCCCTGCCATCCTCCAGGCCCAGCATCCAGACAGATTTTACCCATGGAACAGCAACCCATCCAAGCCACGAGCAGCAATTTCTCCAGGGAAATGCTGCCAAAGCCTTTACTGAAGTCCTCAAAGATAAGATCCCTGAGCCACTGAGTGGGTCACCTTGTCACAGGACATCAGGTGACAATTCCTGCTGGTTACGAACCCGTGTGGGCTGGGCCGGATCACTTGGTTGTCCTGAACAGCTGTGCTCGAGTTATGGTAGGATTTGAGAGCTTTCCAAACACCTGGAAGTATTTCCAAAAAAGTTGCATTTAAGGGGAAAAAAAACCAGAAAACCTGAAGAGGAGTCACTTTTACAGGTACATAAGTGCAGGGAGAGCAGTGGAAGGTGAAGATGGGAAGAGGTGGAGGACAGGGGAAGCTTTTCCTGGTGAGCACAGGACTCTGAGAACGCCAGGCAGGCTGAGGACAAGCAGCCCTTGAGCTGGGAGTGCATCACTTCACCCCTGAGGAGAGGGCTGGAGAGCCTGGGGGTGACTTGAGAAGGCACAGCCAGCCAGGAGCAGGTCACTGTCACCTCTGGGAGGCAACCAAATCTGGGCATTTTGTGGTTCATTCAAAGCCATGGCTCCCAGCAGCGGCTGCACGAGGAACCAGCTCATCCCAGCAGGATGCTCAGGCCGTTTATCCAGATCAGCAGCAGGAGATATCCCACCTGGATACCCCAAAATCAGAGCCCCACACCAATAAGTGCATTGATCTACACAGCTTCCCCTTGTAAGGGGCACAGCTGGACAGAAAATCCATTTTCACATCTGGGGACCAAGCCAGGATCAAGGATGCCCAAGCCAGATGCCCTTTCTACACCCAGCGCTGCCTTTTCTTCTTGGAAGGAACGACCCCAACCCGCCCCACACGTGCCAGCCACAGCAGGGCTGTGCAGAGCTCACCTCCAGGAGATCCTCCTGCAGCAGGGAGAGCTTCAGGCACCACCACCACACCTCCCCAGAGCGCTGCCTGTTCCGCTGCTCCCCACCACCAAACCAGCAGCACCCAAAACATCGCTGGCTCCTCCCTGCTGGCAAGCCCCAGATGTGGGGGTCCCTCATCAGCACCTCCAGACTGTCACAGAGAGGACCTTAAGCCCACCCTGCTCTTGCTGCCCTGCTAAAACAGG